>VDFB02334291.1:143943-321031 GCA_007258455.2 Sequoia sempervirens
GTGTTTTCCTTGATCACTTACAATACTTAATGGGCATCCATGTTGGGATATGGTGTTGTGCACCATTACATAAATTGATTTATTATATTATTGTAATTAAATAATTATTTAGTTGTGATACACTTTGGTGGTGTTGTTAATCACACTAAGTAATTATTTGGGACCCACTTGATGTTGTATTGTAACATTGTATTATTATTTATTATGTGGGAGACATGTGATAATAATTTAATATTGAGGAAATATTAAATAATGTGATGTCTTAGTACCCGATATTACATAAGGGGTTAGTGGTTTTGTATTCAGATGGTTTTGTGGTACATGGTTTAACCTAAAATACTAGTTGTATTATGTGTGAGCTTGTGTCTATAAAAGCAAACACATGTGTAGTGGTTTAGGTTGGCTAAGTGGTTTGGCTATCATTATTGAGTCTTCTTGAGAGTGCATTTTTGAAGCATGGCAGGGGATGTGTGGATTCATGCTTGGACACATGGGAATGCATTGGAGGGCTTGATGCTTCAGAGGTGTTCATTGTAACTCTTGTATTTGCTTCATGGTTGATTAATATGATGGAATACATATGCTTTTGTAGGTTGGGTTTTTATCACTTGATGATTTTCCTAGGGTATATCTTGTGTCATCTTTGATGGGTATGTTGTCTATTCTCTTGCATGTGAATTTTGAGCACTTATTATCTCTTTTGGGTTATGCGGAAATTTTCATACAGTGGTTGCAAGTTTCCTTACAAGTGGTATCAGAGCTTTCATGGTTGGAGTTTTTTTGTTATAACCCTAGGTTGAGAAAATAGTGATTAAATTTGAATCTATGCAAATACATGAGAGAATGAAAGACATCAAAAGATATGAAGGTTTTGCAGGTTGTTTATTGTAGATCTAAGGGTCTTAGGTTTGTTGTTATCATGGGTTGTTTGTAGATTTGGGGTGTGAAAAAATTAGGGTTTCTTGGTTGTGCATTCAAATGGGGGTTTTGTGGGGGAAATTTCACAAATGACCTCCTGGGAAAAAATGGACCTCATGGTTGGATTTTTACTGGCCGAGAGACAAATTTTGATATATAACTCGACCTATTTTGGAGAAGTTGAAGAAAATGCAATTTTTTTTAGTAAAATCCCCATTTTTGTAGTCGTACGACCGTCAAATATAATATTCAGAAAATTAAAATTAAAATAGAAACATCTCGTCGGTGAAAAAATTTCCTTGCAAAATCGAAAAAAAAAATTAAAATAAAAAATACAAAGGACCGATGAAAAATTATATAGAAAAATGTTTTGAAAAAAAAATAATAATAAAGTTTAATTGGGGATCCGCCTGCAAAATAGTACTACTGACAATAGTACCGATAGGTACTTCCAGTGGCATTCTATCGGATGTCGTCGACAACCTTCTGGTACTACCACCGGTAGGTGGTTCGGCTGGCGGGCCCATAATAAACCGTCGACGCCTTTTTCAAAGGTTTTTATTTTTTTTAAATTGCCTATGAATTAATATAAATATGCCATAATATTATATAAGTCGACCCTCTTTTAAATGCTTTTAAAATTAAATTAAAATTTATGAAACTTTTGGGTCTGATGGAGAAATTAGGTGGCGCCACCAGGTGGCTCTCCACCACCAGCGGGCCACCGTCCCACCACGAGGTGCTTAAATTTTTTTCCCTCATACTCTAATTGGGTAACTTTCTTCCGAGGGGAATAACTTTCGCCCAGGTGGTTCTTTTTTTCTCTTCTTGGACTCATTGGAAAGGTGACTCAGAGCTCTACACTGTGGTGTTAGAGATTTTTCCATATTTTTTTAGTTTTGATAGTTTTTTTCTTAGTGGAAGTCAGGTGTTCTATTTGAGCTTCAAGATGGCATATCGAGTGAATACGGAGTCGGATTTGGACTTCGTATAGTCGACGGAAAGCTTGTTCAGAGCACTATACAGTAGATCAGGTTTGGAGTTTTTTTGACATGATTTATTTGTTAATATTCTATCCTGAGCTATTTATGGGTTTCTTTGGCTATGGTGATACTATGAGCTTATGGATTATCGGATCTAGGATATTTGATGTTGGATTCATTGTATGCTCAGTTGTACATCTCATATTGTTCTCTTTTTGACATGGTTATCAGTATTGGTTGGATTTGTATGCTTCATTATTGTGTAGCATTATAGGCGGTCTATATTTACTTGTTACACCTATGACTTAGACATGGGTTGTCTATGTCCATAGATATTTCAGTGTTGATGTATTTTCAATTTTTGGTGGCTTGGCTTAGTCACTTGGTTTGTTGGTTTTGATGTCATGTTGAGGAGGTGAGATGGTATTACCAGGTACAGTCATGATATGAGACCTATGTAGTTAACTATGTTATGCAGATATGTGGACACGGTTGGATTGAGTTGTTGGTACATTTGGTGGTGATCATGGTGTCATGGATGTTTCTTGTGTTTTAGAGACTTTGGCATGTCATGATGGTTTATGTAGGTGCATTTTTTTTGGTGTTGGAATGGATCCTGATTTAGGTTGTGGCAATGTATCTTCTTGGTATGAGGATCATGGTTTACTTTGCTTTCTTATTGAGGAGCTCATGTTGCATTTGAGTTCTTTGATTGTGTGAGGGCACTCTTGGTTGATCTCCATTAGGAGATTGTTATCACATTGCCATGATAGCTTGTTACATTCATTGGTTATACACTTTCATTGGGAGCTTTTGACAATGATGGTTTAGTGATGATGGATATTTTTATGATGGTTTTGTGGTTGTAGGTATCTTCTTGGATTGGAGATCTTGGTTTCACTTATATGTTACTGATATTGTAGTTTAGTGTGTGTAGACCTGGATGATCTTCATGGAGAGGATGGTTGTCATGATTCCATGTGTATCTCATACCACAGTTCAGTGGGAGTTGTTGGTAGTGATGTGGATGCATCATTGGTATGATTATCTTTATGTGATTTGGGATATGTTTTCTTCGTTTAGATTGTTGGCTATTATTTCATGGTTTACTCTTGATGTGCACTTAGAGTTTGGAATGGTACTTGTTCTCTTGAGATCAGGATGTTTATATATATGTTATGGTGCATGTGATTTCCTAGGAGGATATGGTTAGATCATATTGTCATGTTTATGTTCCTAATTCATGATTGGAGCTTTGGCATTGATCATGGTAATTATCTTTGTATTGGGTACATTGATCATTTGCTTGATTACTTCATTATGGTGTTATGTTGCATTTTGAGTTTGGCATGGATTGATTGGTTATAGGTACTCATGGATACTTGGAGACTTAGGTGATGGTTGTAGTTCTCTTGTGATTAAATACATTTGCTTGAGACGGTTACTCTTTGGAGGTTTTAGTAGGAAGACCAAGGAGCTTTCACCTGGATATGGATGTGAGTTCATTATAGACCAACAAAGAAGATTGTTCTTGGAGTGATTCATGATGGCTTGGTTATCCTAAAGGAGCATTCTCATTCCCCACTCTTGGTCTACTCGGCAGTTGATTATTTGAGAGGTATTTGCCCATTATATCTTTTAGATGTGTTATGTTTTGTGCTTTGATTTCTCATGGGATTGAGTTGATTCATGGTGATTGATTTGGATACTCATTTGAGGATGGTTTAGCATGAGTTTATATGCTTTATATTTCATAGATATGGATCTTGAGCGATGTTTATTAAGTTATGGAGGATTCACTTTTAGGTATGTTATGGCATGGTTTTCTCCTTGTGCATTTGAGTTTATGATATCATTCTTTGATGAGGATTGTTAGGAGATAGTTTATGGGCTGATTTCTAGTTATGGGAATGGTTACTATGAGTTTTATCTTCTTGATTAGAGAGGCTTACATCCATGTTGGCATTATTACATTGATTCATATGTTGTAATTGATCTATGAGATTGTGTGTTATGGTTGTTGTTGAGGCTTTTAATTTGGGGTTGTTAGGAGATATTACTTGACACAGAAGTACACTTTTGAGGTGCTGGTAGGAGGACATTATGTTTTACAGGTTTCTCTCTTCATGGTTCCTTCCTAGATGTTCATGTTTTGGGGAAGATGGTGGCAACATGTTGGGAGAGATTATGTAGCTTCTTGGATTGCATTTTTGGATCACTGTTATTTTTCTTAGTACGTCATGCTTTTGTTTATTTATCACCCCTTGATGTATAGTTTTGATTGGTGGACTTGATATGCTTTGACATTACCTATGCAGTGGGAGTTCCTGGATATGTATGGTCTTCATTGAAAGTTTTATATAGGGAGCTTGTGATTGGATTTTATAGGTTGCATATGTTCTTGGCATGGGTTTATTGATATATTGATACCTTGGAGGTATGGATGGTTGGATGTATTAGCATGTGTTGTGGATGTTATTTCCGATCGTGTGGGTTTTTCAGTTGATAGCAGCTTGTTTGGAGCCTTTGTTATCACTTGGATTTAATGCTTGTGCTTGTGGATTGATGCATCTTCACCTTATCATGTTCCTTTTCTTCCATAGGTGGCATGTTGAAGGATGAGAGGAGCTCTTTCTTGAGATGGCGATCACTTTGTTCTTATTTTAGGTATCTTGATGGAGCACGAGAGCATGTTACATATTCATGTGGTTTCATGTATGGATATGATGATGTATTTCATGTATTGATCCCTTATGCAATGTATACAAAAAGTGGGAGAATGTTGGAATATGGTGACATTATACACAACTGCATTAATTGATTTATTATAATATTGTAACTAAATAATTATTTAGTTGTGATACAACTTGTTGGTGTTGTTAATCACACTAGGTAATTAAATGGGACCCACTTGATGTTGTATTGGAACATTGTATTATTATTTATTGTGTGGGAGACATGTGATAATAATTTATTATTTGGGAAATATTAAATAATGTGATGTCTTAGTACCCAATCTTCACATGGTTTTGTGGTACATGGTTTAACCTAAACCACTAGTTGTATTATGTGTGAGCTTGTGTCTATAAAAGCAAACACATGTGTAGTGGTTTAGGTTGGCTGAGTAGTTTGGTTGTCATTAGTGAGTCTTCTTGAGAGTGCATTTGTGAATCATGGTGTGGGATGTGTGGATTCATGCTTGGACACATGGGAATGCATTTGAGGGCTTGATCCTTCATATGTGTTCATTGTAACTCTTGTATTTGCTTTATGGCTGATTAATATGATGGAGTATGGATGCTTTTGGAGGTTGGGTTTTTCCCTCTTGAGGGTTTTCCCAAGGTATATCTTGTGTCATCTTTGATGGGTATGTTGTCTATTCTCTTGCATGTGAATTTTGAGTACTTATTTGCATTGTTATCTCTTTTTGGTTTTGTGGAAATTGTCATACAATGGCTACAAGTTTCCTTACAGTCCATACCTAGTAATTATATTTTCATATAAGCCCTTTGTAGAAATTTTTACAATATAATCCTTGCTAGGTTTTGCTTCTGCCCAATTTTTTAGATATTCTACTCTTATTATTTTAAATTTTTGTTTGGAATTTTTGGCAGGAGGATCAATGGGTCCAATGAAGTCTATTGCCCATTTTTAAAAAGGAATATTTGCTAGTACTAGCTTTAGAGGCATTTCATCTTTGCAGTAGGTTTCCCTAATATTTGACAAATATCACAACCCTTTGCATAATTCTTTGCATATTTGTTAAGGGTTGGACACCAAAGTCTAGCTAGTTTAACTCTTTTGGCTACTATGTTGAATTGCAATTGTGTCCTCTAGCTATGCCCTCATGTTCTTCTCTTAAAATATATTCTATCATGTCATAAAAAACCCTTCTTTTAATTTTATCTCATCCTATGTGATGTATTTCTCCTTCTATTAATGTAGAAGGCATATAATTTTGTATTAGAGACTATTTTTCTTAAGGTGAAAGATTTGTAGGAAATTATCTTGTTGACAAGAGTATGGAAATGTCATGTAACTCTTTTGGTACCATATTTATTCTAAATAGGTGTGTGCTAGGGATATTTTTTGGCTGGTCCTCTATTTCTTCCCTTGTTTCTATTCTAGATGAGTAATCTGGTCCTTGATTGTTCTTTCACACTTTCACCATTATTTTAAAATCAAATTCTTGAAACAACAGTATCCATCTACATATCCTACCTTGTATAATAGGTTTTTTAGTAGGTATTTTAATGGCTCATGATCTGTAAATAAATTAAAGGGTACAGATAACAAATAGTTTCTGAAGTTTTGAAGTGTTTAATCCATGCTAATGACTCTTGCTATGTTGTAGTGTATTTTTTCTCTTCTTTTGATAATTTCTCACTTGAAAATTCTATAAGGTGATCCTTTTGTCTTTAGGTTGAGCTAGTACTAGTCTTATTTCTATTCTAGATGCATCCACATGCACATGGAATGGTATACTCTAGTCTGGAAAAATTAAAATAGGTGCTTCCATAATCTTCTATTTTGGTGTGTCAAATGTAGTTTGGCATTCCTCATTCCATTTGATGTTTCTACTAGATTTTTTTTTCAATAGTTCCTCCAATGGTGCAGCAATACCATCATATCATTTTATAAATTTGTGGTGATAGCCGATGTAACCTAAGAATTTCTTAACTTATGGAGCGATTTTAGGAGTTGGTAGTATCATAATTAGTGTAACTTTCATGGTGTCTACCATCAAGTGTTCTTTACAAATAATGTGCCCTAATAGTGTTCCATGGGGTATCACAAACATACATTTCTTCAGGTTTAGTGTTAGCTACATACTCCTACATCTATTTTACATCATCTTGAGCACTTGTACATGGTATTTTATCAATCCATGCATTATCCAATCATCCAAGTATACTTTAAAAAAATCATGTATAAAGTCTTTAAATGCATTTATCATTATCCTACTAAATATTATAGGTATATTTTTCAAACTAAATTGAATTAGTGTATACATCTAAGACCCCATTATGTTTCAAATGTATTATTTGGCTTATCTTCTTCCCTTATCTTCACTTGGTGTTAGCCAAAGAATTCAAGATTGAATGAATAGATCTCTCTTTTGTCAATTGTTTCTAATATTTCTTTGGTGAAAGGTGTAGGTAAGGGGTCATGTATGCAACCTTTATTAAGTTCCTTGAAATCAACACATATTCTCACCTCTTCTATCTTTTTATTTTGTATTACCATAGGGCTTATCCATTTTTGTGTCCTCTATCGATTTAATTATTCCTACATCAAGCATGCTATCTAGCTCGACTTTCAATTTATTTTTCATGTTTGGGTTAAGTCTATAAGGTATTTTCCTTACTGGTTTGGTCCCTTGTTTTAGTTGTATCTTCACTACTCTTTCTTCTTCTTTTATCCCTTTTAAATCTATAAATTTCCTTGGGAATAATTATTCAAATTTTGACAGGATTTCTATAACTTGTGCTACTACTTTATCATCCTAGTAATCTCCTATCTTTCCAAGTTTAGGGTCCCCTTCCTTGGTAATATTTTCTTCCCTAAGCTTGATTGGTTGGTTTTTATATTTCTATTTAGATTTGGTAGGGGATTCTAGTTCTCTTTCCCCTTGGTTGACTTCTATATCCATGTTATGTGTATCATCATCTTCTAGTGAACATTGATTCCTTGTCTAACCTTTCAATATATTTCCATAGCCCCTCTATCTGTGGTGGTGGAGAAATAGGTTGTACCACTATTTCATTATTTTTGTTTGGTCTAAATATTATTTATTTCATTTTAAGTAGTGTGGTATTTATATATTTATCCTAATTGTAAAAAGAAAATATGTGTAGGAAATCCATTTAAAGCTCTATCCATGATTTAGCTTCTCCTTTTCTTTCTTGTTTTATATACCATGTCTAGGAAACTAATGTGAGTGTCTAGCAAAATAGTTGAATGTATAATCATTCATCACACTCATTCCTTATTTCCTACCTCTCAATACAATTTTTTAAGTGATCCTATGATAAGATATCACCATTATACTTTGATATGTCCATGTATTCCCCTTCCTCTGGTAGGTATCTTATTTTATTAGGATTTTAAATATTTTCCATTTGAAAAGTTTATCCTTATGTGTATTTCACCAACTTGTGACATTACAAACAAGTTTATGTTGTAATATGTCAAGCCTTAGCTTCTCAATATTGAAGATTTGTTCTATTTGTGTAATGTATGATAATAGGTCTCCTACACCTAAATACTTAGGGAGTTTAATATGTGAAATTCCCCACAATATGTGGTTTATCTAGCGACATGTTCTAGCTATATTATCTTCATAATCTCTAAAGTTGACACAAGCATTTTGTGATGTATTATTTATATTTGTGGTAGAATGAAAATTATCCTTCGGTATCCTTATTATCATAAATATCCTTTGGAATCTCGTAATCCTCCAAGATTGAAGTTTTGGTCCTTCCCACATCCATGCATCCAACACCTCTTCACTATTTGTGTTATAAGCATTGCTCTTTATCTCAAATTCCCCTTTTGAAATTGGTTCTTCAATAATTTAATTTAGAGGTAGTTTTGATATTGTGTAAATGTTTTTGTTGTCAAAGTTGTGATATTCTTCTATGTTTACTTCCTCTGTGTAAGATTGATTTAGACTTTTCCCTAGATGAATGTGAACTATTTTTTATTCATATATAAATTATATTTCTTCTTTTCATGATTCTACAGTGTCATTTGTGTTTACAAACCACCTAAGTCCTAGTAATGTGTTAAATGAATCAAAAGATTCTTTGATGGCAAATACCTCAAAATCTACAAATTTTCTTACTCCCATCACACTTACTTCTACCTGTCTCCAAGTCCCTAAGGTTTTCATCCTAGTTCCATTTGCTAGGCTAATGTTATAGGGTGTTTGTCAAAGTTTTGGCTTCCCTAGTTGTTCCTACACTCTTTTAGGGAACATATTTATGTCAACTCCTAAATCTACCATCACATTTTAAAGTTTTTTATGATTTATGCTAACAATAATCATAATGGGTTTGGTTTTCCATTTCTTATCATTCTTCCCTATTGTTCTTATTTGTAGTTATTCAGGTTGTTGTTTGTTCTATTATTTTTAAAATTATTTTAGTTTTTCTAATAGGTTAGAGCATTTCAAGGCATTTTGATCATTTTCTTTAATATACCCACCTCTTGCTCAGAGAAGTAGTCATTTTTTTCTACTTCTTTATGTTGTTCTTTAGTAATAGTTTTCTTTTTTTTTGCTCTACTATCTGATCATGGTGTTGTTTGGTGGGGTGGAATTCTTCTTCATTGGTATTACTTTCTTCCTCAATGGTTGTGTATCTTTCATTTGTGGTATTTGTTCCTTGTTTAATAACCACTATTGCTTTGTTTTCTTCTTGTTAATTGATTTTGTACGGGTCTGATATCCTTCTTTGGAGCTACTAGTCTCAATAGTCTCAAAGTCAACTTGCTTTGCTATTTGACATCTCCTAGTGTTTTGATCCAATTCTTTTGGTACTCTTCTTAGGTGTCTTTCTCCTCTAGATGGATTTAGGTTTTGGGTAAGTGCAAGAAGTTGGTTCCACAAAAAGCTCAAAAAGTGAAAGTGTTTTCCCTAGTTTTCAAAATTTGTCAAAGTTGGAATAAAAATTTGAAGCACTTACACATTGAATCTTAAAAAATCCAGTAATATGAAATTTAGTTTGAGTCTAGTTTCCAAATATGTAATTTATTCTAATACCTAGATGATACTGTAAATTAATTTTTAATAGGCATGTATAAATACCACTTTTTAAAAGTCACTTTCTTTTACCATAGCATGCTTGTGTATGGACACCATAATTTGACCTAAATAAAATTATTTTTCTAATTCCTTTTGGGGAAATATGTGTAACGAACTGAAGATTGATGAGAATTTTTTTTGAATATTTTTTATTGGCCCTAATTGTTGTTTTTGAAAACCAACATTACAGACACCATAATTTGACCTAAACTAATCATTTTGTAGATTGATTTCATATAGTTCTTTTTACAAAAAAATGGCAAATTAAAAGTTATTAAAAACAAAAAAAGTCTGATATTTCAAGTTTATGGACCAGATTGCTTAGAAATTAATTAAAAATTAGAAAATATAATCAAATCATAAAAAAAAACATATTTGAAAACTAGACATCGTGTCTATAATGGATTTAATTTCATAAATTAATTCTAGAAAAACCCATCAGCTATATTACCAATGTTAGACATTTCTCTTGACATTGTCTTAGTTTTTTAGTTGTAGGTCAAAGGCTAAGGGTCATGTTACCAAACCTTTCCTGAGCCTAAAACCCAAGAAAAAAGTGGCTTTGGATTTTTATTTTTTTTAGAACGGGTACCCGTTTAGGAATGAGATCCGAATCTAGGGCTCAAGATCTCATTCCTAAAAAATGTACCCATTCCTTTCAACATTTTTTTTGCCAAAAATCTCCCTCTTCATGGACCCAACTTCTTGCACTTACCCTTTTGGATTTCATCACTTTTGAATTAAAGTAAATCATTTTTATAATATGTTTGTGTTTTGTCATAATTGAATATATCATGCTCAATACTTCTACAAAATCAACATTTCTTCTTCCTATCTTCCCAATATTCAGTTGCAAAGTGACATGCTTACCACAATTGAAATTGGTGGCATCTATCTTCCTTCTTCTTCCTCTACCTTGGCCTCTATCTCCTCTAAATTGGCATCTATCACTATATTATCCTTGATTTTGTTAGTTTTGCAGGGCATTTATATTTCTATGGCTTTTCCACTTTGGTACTCTATATCCATGGTCTTGTAGGTAAAGTGGTATTTCCACCAAGCCTTTTACATATGCCATCCCTCTTTCCTCATTATAATTACCTAGGTTTGAATCCTCTCTTAGTTGAAATAGTTGAGATGGACAACATTTTGTTTCAAGTTCATCTCATTCACCACATATTGCACAATAAAGCGAGTTAATCTTTATATGTAGTTCTTTTATGTCTACCCTTAATGCATTCACCTTATTTTCTCCTATTTTTTTTTAGCAATAATTCTGCAAATGACCTTCTCAAGCACAATATGTACACCATATATTGGGTCTTTGTGGAAAGGTGACATGTTTAACCATAATCTCTTGTTTGAGTCTTAGTTTTTCAACTTCCAATCGTAGTATTTCTATTTCTTTGTTTTCTTTCTCTTTCTCAAGTTTCCTCCAAGGTTGGTTCTCTATTCGACATGCCAAAGTTACTAACTTTGGGTATGTACTAAAGTTCCTTCCATCTAGATCCATTCTAATTTCTAGTATTACTCCAAAAATAAATCATTCAATTTTCTACTTTTTAGTTAATGGTTCTTCCAATCTCCTTGTTATTTCTTTGAATCTCTTATTAATTTTTTTTTATTGTTTCATCTTCCTTTTGTTTAAGTTCTCTTAGTTTACTTACCCCTTCGATGGGTAGTTTCGATGATTCAAAATGTAAGGTCCAAACTTTTTATGAATAGAATTATTCTTCTGATGGGATTCTTTCTATTAGATGATATAATCGAATGAAGGTTGGGTTAAATTAATTGGTTATTTGTGTGTGGTGATGAGGATACTACTAGGATTTGATATGCTATTTGGTTATGTTGTTTTATCCTGGCACCTATATCACGAGTAAGTATCTTAATTGTATCAAAATTATGTATGTGTTCAACATAATGTTGAAAGATTCAATGTTCTTAAAGGTTGGTATTTGGATTATTCTATTATAGTATATGACTAGATGTTTAAGTTGTATTACTTGTACAATTATTCATTTAAGTAAATGTTCATTTACTTGGTTATAGAGATAATAATGATTTTACCTACTCTAGATGGATTAGAATGTTGGATGTGTGATATGAAAATTGAAATTCTATTAATTTGATAAGTAAAATTAAATTAAATGATTTCTTGAATAATGAATGTTAAATATATTGTTTTGATTTCATTTAAAGTTGCTTCAAATATTTTACAAGAATATTAATGGGTGTATTCAAGTGTACAAGTGATTTTATGGTCAAATGAAAAAAAATTGGAGGTCTCTTGAGAAACCTTAATTATGTTTATCTCATGAAACCGACTCTAGTCCATTGGAGGGACCAAGGTCAAGTGTTGTGTGGTTTTAGTGTACCATGATGTGAAGTTTTATTCTCATGCGTGAAATTTATATTTTTTCTTTAATTTTGTAAGTGAGTCCTAAGGTGAAGGGAGTGGTCATTCAAGTGTATAATTTTGAATTTATTTTCTTGAGGGTTTAAATTTGATTTATGTGGGTGTTTTTCATTTATATAGTTAATTTTTAAGTCCTAGGTCAAAGTATTTTGGTATGGAAAAATAAATTAAGGATATTTTCTAACCTCCAAATTCTCCATTTTCTATAAGTGACGAAATTTGAAGGTAGTTAAGAGAAGGTTAGGTGATTTGTAACCATCCTCAAAGTTGGTTGTTAGAAAGTTATGATGAGGTATTTCTATGTATATTACATTCAATAGAATGGAAGGGGGGCTTTTTCCTTCTTCATTTTCTTTTTTTGTTTCATCTTCTCCTTGTAAGTTGGAGAGGGAAGTAGGCTTAGAGAAAGATTTAGTGGATGGGGGTTTGAGGAAGGGAGCATGGAAAAGAGATGGCGTTGGACATCATAAAATCTCATCAAATGATTCAAGGATTTAATAGAGGTAGACATATTTATCAAATGTCATACTTAGGGTTTGGAGTGCATACGAAAACAATAATTAAATTTGTATGTTGATGTGTGGAGTGTTTCTTCCATTTTAACTTGATTTTTGAATATGTAAAAAAAAATATTGTTATGGGAGAGATATGGATTATCTTTTCATATTTTCCTCTTCATTGGATCTTGTATGTGATTCAATTGTGTGAATATTTTGGGGTTTTAGGAATATGCAAAACTTTTGTGTAATCAAAATAGGTATATATGATTGTTTTTTAATATGTGGTGTGAAAGTGAACATGGGTTTTCCCAAGGGCCTCCTAGCTCAAGGGTGGGTTGTGCATCAACCCTACAGTTGGGTGGAGATCCCATTGGCCTATATAGCTTGGTTCTTGTTGTTTCTTTTAATAGGTTCTTGTGATAAAATAAGAGGCTGCCTTGGGAGTTTACTAAGTCATGGTTCACTTAAACAATATGTGTTGGTCTTCAAAAGATTTAAGTTTTTATGGGTGTATTTGTGTATAGTGGCCAGTTGTATAAATGAATACATTGTGTAAAACAAAGAAAGTTGTTTATATTTTATCTATGGAAAGTTTATAGGAAGAAATTAAACATAAGGATTCTCTATTTCAATGTTTAAAGTTTAAATTAGTATTATCCTATTGAATAAAAATTTGAAAATCAAAGAAAAAAAATGAAGGAAAATAAGTTTATGTGCTCAAATAGAAAATTCCTATTAGAAAATTCAACAATGTTTTATTCTTATCAAGAACTAAAAGAACTAATAGTATTTGTTATTAATACATGAACTCATATAACTACTTTTGGAAAAATAGACTCAATGAAACTAACCAGAGGTAAATAATTATCTTGATTTGTAGTATGTTCATTAATTGGGTTATGAAAAAACTAAGGAAAGAAGCCTTATATATTGAATTATGCAATGAAAATTAAAGTTTTGATTAATTCCTAATTTGAAGGGAAATGGTTTTCATAATTTAAATTATACATAAAGAAATTAGAAACATATATATTATTGAGAAAAACAATAAACTCATATATGTGAAACACATATATTTATATATAAATCATATAAACAAAAAGCATATGTTTGTGTAATTTTTTTATTATTTTAATCAATTAATATTCATACACAATATATAATAATATATATAATACTTAATAAAATATTTTAATATTTATATGTATATACATGGTGAATAACAAAATTACTTTTTCAATATTAATTTTAATATATAAATTTAAAAAGTAAAAAATAAATTAAAAAAATTAGCTAGCATGCACAACCCATGGATCTGCATCAGATATCTTTATGGTCTGAACGAAAGATATCATTAAATTAAAAAAATTAAAAATTAAAAAAATAAATAAATAAACTATAAATATTTTTTAGATAAAGGAAACTAATTTTCTACAATCTGGAAAATGAAGTAGTGGCTTTGTGAAATGATAAATAAACTTTCAACTTGCTTCAAATAATCAACTTGGGATCCATCAATTGATCAAAATTGGGAAAACTCAAAAGAGCAATGATAATTGAAATAAAAATTAATTTATTACGGATCTTGAGTTAGTTTTGAATTAGTTGTGTTTAAGAATTTAGTTCTTGTAATGATTTGTAAACTATCTCTAACTTATTTAACATCTATTCTATTATGAAATTTATTTAATTATTGAGAGTATAAGAATAGTTACAATGAAAATCCTTTTTGAAACAATTAATTCAAGTTCGTTATTGATTCAATTATTAGTAAATAATATCAAATTTTCAATACCTACACTTAGTTATAATATTACTAATGTGCAAAAAATTGAAATTGAATATTGGGTTTCAAGTATTGAAAGGTTTTTTGTTGAAAGTGCATGCACACATAACAAATGAAGGATGATAGCAACATTATGATAGAGATAAAATGTAAGCTTTGCAACTTTCACGTTCACTGGTTTTTTTGAATTTCTATTGGTTTTTTGGGTTTGATTCATTGATTGATGGGTCGGTCAGGTAGGGGGGGAGGGGGGAGGGGGGGAGCAGGGGGAGAAAGGCTTCCCCATCCAAGAATGTTGTTCCCAAGTCTAGTACTGTGCTTGGGTTTGCTACTTCCAAAAAAGTTGTTCCCAAATGTGCTACAATTTCTAGTCACACTACACCTTCTTCTATGGGACTGGAGGCTTGTACAAATGGAAAGTCCCCTCTATTTCCCCCTTTGGTTTGGATTCCTTTTTCTCTAAGGAAAACACAGTTTCATTCGTGGACAAACTGGTTGGTGGAGGTTCACCAACTATGGCTAGGCTGAATACAGATCTTGTCTCATGTTCAATAAATGGTTAGGAAATCAATGTTCTTGAAGGACTTATGATCCAAGTAATGGATGGCCTCAATTTGTCATTGGTGGGTAAATTCTTAATGTACCGCCTAAATATTGACTAGGTAAGGAAATGGGTTGAATCTATTTGGAATTTAAAAGGAAGTGTTACTATAAGTGTTATGTTCAAAGGTCTTTTCCTCTTTAGCTTTGTTGTGTATGAAGACATGATAAAGGTTCTTATGGGGGACCTTAGAATTTTGATGTTGGGTTTAAGAACTTTCTGTCATTGTACAAGTGGAAACTGGGTTTTGACCCATCTGCTAATTTGGGTGTTGTCACCCCAACTTGGGTGCATCTCCTTGGGCTACCCTTAGAATTCTAGAATTTAGGAATTTTCAAGGGGATTGCTAATTCCGTTGGTAGCCTCCTAACTATTGACAAGATCACTCAAGAGAAGTCTAGATTATTCTTTGCTCAGATTTTTTCTAATGTGGTTGTTAATACCATTTTTCCTACTTCAGTGGTCCTGAAGTTGAAGTTTGGAAATTG
This sequence comes from Sequoia sempervirens, assembly GCA_007258455.2. Classification (NCBI taxonomy): domain Eukaryota; kingdom Viridiplantae; phylum Streptophyta; class Pinopsida; order Cupressales; family Cupressaceae; genus Sequoia; species Sequoia sempervirens. The sequence continues at coordinate 159,446 of VDFB02334291.1, forward strand.
GTCTCAAACTCTAGAATATGAAAATGCTAGAGTTTATTGTCAAACTTGCAAGAAATTTGGTCACCTCCATGATAATTGCAATATGAGGTTACAAAATCTGAAAAACAAGGAATTGGGCTCCCTAAAAAATCCTATTGCTCAATCCAATGCTATTGTCAAGCATGTGAATGTTGTTGTTCCTCAACCAAGAAGGAGGAATGCGTAGGTTTGAAGGCCACCATCAAGGATTCTGCCTCCCCCAAGGTAATAGGTATTGAAATGGAGGTGCATGTTTCCCCCCTTGAAGGTATGTCGTATAAGTTGGACAATCCTAAAGTGTCATAGAATTTTCCTCCCAAGGAAGGTCTAACAGTTGCTATTGTGGATGGCCTAAAATAGAATATTGTTGATGGGACGCAATATGAGAACAAAATGGCTGTAGAAGCTAATCTAACATAAGCTCTCCTTGTAGGATTAGAAATAAATATAGATTCAATAGGGAATTCAACTCATCACCTTGAAGAGAAATATGAATTTATAATGGAAGGTGAGATTGTCTCTCAAAAAGGCCAGGACAAGGACTCATTTTCCCTTGTCTCTTCTCCATAGAAACAATTTGGAGATAATTTAGCCCTTCTTAGTCAAAAAAAGGGAAAGAATGTTAAGGAATCTATGGCCCTACTAGACTTCTCGTCTTCCCCTTCAAATCAAGCAACTGATGAGGACTGTACTCAAGCTAACTGTAAGTCAAAAAAGAAGAATAAATTGGATGTGGGAGGATGGAATAAGGTAGGTAGACCTTCTTAGAAGGATACTAGAAATAAAGACATTGTTCATGATGTGGATTTGAGAAGACAAAAGAAATTGAACTCAATTTTGGGGCCAAATTCTAAGAAGTAAGGGGTATTGCTCCCCCTACCCTAACAGAATCAAGGTTATTCTATTTTTCTACTTCCTATGTTTATGAAGATTATTTCTTGGAATATAAGGTGCCTCGATAGCCGCTATAAACAAAAATTGGTTAAAACTTGTCTGGTGGATAATAAAGTTGATGTTCTTTTGCTTCAAGAAACTAAAATGAATAAGGAAATTTTTTATAAGGTTGTTAAGAATTTTTGGCCTAGTTCTAACTATGTCTTGAGCGATGTTGAAGGTGCCTCAGGGGGTATTACCACTTTGTGGAATCCCCTAAACTTAAAGGTATAATGGGATTTTCTAGAAAGAACTATCTTATGGTTTCCTTTGAAGACCTTATCACTTTGGAGAAATAGAATTTGATTAATATCTATGGTCCTAATTCTCATTTGGATAGATTACTTCTTTGGGATTTATTGGTTGATAACATAAAGTGCAGAATGGAGGATTACTGGATGCTTGGAGGAGACTTTAACTCTTCGCTACTTCCTTCAGAAAAGTTGGGGGGCCTAGAGGATTTTTTGATAGTATAATAGATTTTTTTGGATTCCTTAACTCTATTGGGATCTTTGATATTCCCTTGTTTGGTTCTTTGTTCACTTGATCTAATAGGAGGTTGGGTAACCAATTGATTCAAGTTAAACTTGATCGGTTCCTGGTTTCTACTATTGGAATATTTCCCAGAACCTCACCTTAACTGCTTTGCCTAGTACCGGGTCTGATCATAATGCTATTATGCTTAAGAGAAATTTTGATACTGCTAAAGGTCCATTTCCCTTCAGATTTGAAATAATGTGGACTCTCCACTCGAATTTCAGAACCTTAGTTGATAGATGGTGGAATGAACCTTCAGTTGGCACTCCCATGTTTTGTCTTGCTAATAAATTGAAAAGGATTAAAGAGAGAGTGAAGGGTTGGAATAATATTTCCTTTGGAAACATCTTTGACACTAAAAAGCTATTGAGGATAGCATTAAGGAGGTACAAAATATGATGGAGGCAGGAGTGGTGGATGAAGATACTTGCAACAAGGAACGTGACCTAAGGGCTCAATGGTTCAAGGTAAGCAATCAGGAGGATATTTTTTGGAAACAAAAATCTCACATTCAATGGCTTTATGAGGGGACCGAAATACCAAATTCTTCCATCATTCTACTATGAAACATAGAAGTAGAAACAAGATAAGACAACTTTTGAAAGATGATGGCAATCTGGAAAACAATGAAAAATAAATTGTTGATGAAGTTGTGGCTTTCTTCTCAACATTCTAGAAGGAACTTGATGTTTCTCAGCAGGAATTAGATGATATTCTCCAAGTTATTCCAAGGTGATTATTGATCAAGATCTTCATGAGATGAAAAAAGGTGTTTCCCTTTAAGAAGTGAAGTTTATTGTTTTCTCCTTTGGTGCTTACAAGGCCCTTGGACCCGATGGGTTTCCTTCAACTTTTTTTCAATACTTTTGAGATATTGTAAATCAAGACCTCCTTAACGCTACTAGAGACTTTTTTTGGTCAAGTAGACTTTTGAACCAACTCAATGCTACTTTTATAGCTCTTATTCCTAAAAAGGATTATGTTTCCTCCTTACATGACTTCAGACCTATCATTCTATGTAATATTGTGTGAAATTTTTTTCTAAGATCATTGTGTTTAGATTGAAAGTTATTTTGAACAAAATGATAGCTAGAAATAAAAAAGGTTTCATTCAAGGAAGACACATTCCAGATGTTGCTATAACTACTCATGAGATTATCCATTGTATGGACCTTAGTAAAAATGATGGGATGGCTTTGAAACTTGACATCTCTAAAGCCTATGACAGAGTGTCATGTTCTTTCCTTCTTGTTGTCCTCAGACAATATGGGTTCAATGTCAGGTTTCTTAAACTTATCATTGCTTGTGTTACCACTCTGAAGTGTTTTGTCTTGGTGAATGGGGTTCCTAAGGGATTTTTACCTATGGTCATGGTCTTAGGCAAGGGGATCCTCTCTCCCCTTATCTCTTCATTATTGTGGTTGAATTCTTAGGAAGAAACATTCAAAAACTATTGGACACAAAGGTGTTGAAAGGTTTCAAGGCAGCTTCAACTCTCCTTCCTACCTCTCACCAATAGTTTGTTGATGATACTATCCTTTTTGGAGAAGCCTCAGTTGGGGAATTTTCTCATTGGAAATTAATATTGAATGGCTATGCTAGAGCTTTAGGTCAATATATCAACTACAACAAGAGCAAGCAAGTTATACTTCTTCAATTCTGGCTAGATTGTGAAAGACAAATTTGTTCACATTTTGGGTTGCCAATAAGCTACTTTTCTTGTTGCTTACTTAGGCCTGCCTCTTATCTCTAAAAAACCTAATAGTAATTATTAGAACTATATTATTAAGATAATCCAAAATAAGTTGGCCATTTGGAAGGGAAAACTCTTAACTCAAGTTGGGAAGCTCTAATTGCTAAAAGCTTCACTTCAAAACATTTCAGTCTACTACCTATCCCTGTTCAATATTCTTGATTTTATTTTTGATAGGATTGAAAAAATCTAAAAAAGATTCTTGTGGTTAGGAACATAGGAGAGAAACAGAATGGCACAGGTGGGGTGGGAAAAAAATTGTGCTCCTAAAAGTGTTGGAAGCTTGGGTATAAGAAGAATTAAACTATTTAATAAAGCTCTTGTTGCCAAAATGGGGTGGTTTCTGCTTGAAGGAGCCAAAGACTAGGTTACGATTCTTAAGGCTAAGTATCTAAGAAATAGAGATCAAAGATGTTTCCTTAGTACCTCAAACTTTCCTTATGGTTCTATATTTTGGAACAATCTCCTCAAAATGAAAGTGTGCTAAAAATGGGAATTAGGAAATGGATTGGTAATGATAATGATAGTGATTTCTAGAAAGATGGATGGAATAATGGTCCCCTCCTTTCTTCCATTGATAACCTCCATCCTATAAAATAAATTTTTATTAGGATTTTTGGAAAACAAGTTGTAAGTTATATTGATTGGGAGGGGTCATAGCCTCATTGGATTAACTTCAAAAATCCACTTATGGGAGTTACCCTAAGGGGAGATAGACAACAAAATTGGGATGCTACAGTGCAAAGACTTCACCAAAGAATTGGGGAGGTTGTCTTATTCTCAAAAGATAGGAAGGATGAATGATTATGGACCAAGACTCCTTCAGGTTGTTTCTCTGTTAAGAAAACCTATGTAGAGTTATAAAATTATCTAATAGCCAACAATGGCTTCCAGTGGAACAATGCCTGGTTAAAAAATCTGATACCTAAAGTTAACTACTTATGTTGGGAAACTACTCATGGAAAAATCCTCACTACTGATAATCTGATAAGAAGAGGGTTTCAATTTGTTAACAAATGCTTCCCTTGCAAAGAGGAGGAGGCTATAATGCATTTGTTCTTTCACTGCTCATATACTAGAGAAATTTGGTATTTATTTCTCTTTATTTGTTGAAAGCTAGTATTTTTTCCCTTACTCTGATAAATTTATAAAGGATTTCTAGAGTCAAGTTCCTCCCTTCATAACTTTGAGGATTTGAAAGGAGAGAAACAATAGGGTCTTCTAGGAAACAACTAGAAACAACAAAGACTTATGTATGGCCATTAAGAATCAAATCTAGGAAAATGTAGAAGTTGGGGGTACTCTCTCTCAAAGGTTATTCCCTCCTACAAGGAGGTCAAAATTAAGCAAATTTGGGGCCTCAAAAAGGACCTCACGAATGTCAACTAGTCCAATTACATCACTATAAATAGTATGGTTTGGTCTCCTCCTGAGATGGAATGGGTTAAGTGCAACTTTGATGGTTGCTCGAAAGGCAACCCTGGATTGGTAGGGGCTGGAGGTCTTATTAGAAACCACCAAGGGGACTATATAGTGGGCTATGAAAAAAATATTGAGATCTTCTCTAACAATAAGGCTAAGGTCCTAGCTATCTAGGGTGGTATCAAACAATTGAAGTATTAAGGCTTCCAAAAAGTTATCTTGGAAGGAGACTCTAAGCTCATTGTTGATATTCTGAAGGGTGATTGTGTTGTCCCTTGGGAATTAAGGGATATCATGGATAATTGTAAAATCCTTATGAAATATTTCACATGTTGTAGAGTACATGTTTACAGGGAAGCTAATGGTTATGCAAGTGTTGCTACTAATGAAGCTCTAAGGTGTCAAGTTTGGACATGTTGGGAGTATGGGTCATTTCCAAGGGTGATAAGAGATAGTTTATTAAAATAAAAATATGAAAATGCTAATAATCACTAAGCATTGGATAAGGGGTCATGCTAGATTGATCATTAGAATGAAAGGTGACAAGATTGACATAAATAATAATTATAGCAAGGGTGGCATTTTTCAAATTATGGAAAGTTATAAGGAGGGAATCATCAGTTTGGTTATTAATGTTAAAATCATATTTCAGTACTTCCTGTATCACAAGTTTATTTGTAATGATAAATCCTTGGTCTTTTCAAATTCAATCAATGTGTTATACGCCCCTTCTCACCTCATTTTCGAGGCTTGGCTTGATATTGATAATCTAGAAATATTTATTAAGGAGTTGGATAATCATTTCAAGATTGTCCTTGGGCTTGTGTATTTTGATGCTATTAACTAGAAAATTTCTCTAGTCATCATTAACTGCTTCCAATTCCTCACAAACAACATTTTTTCTATCTACAAGTTTGGAGACTGTAGTTTGATTTTTATAAAATCTGAAGAGATTAGGTGTGGTATGAAGAAGGGTACTAACTTGAAGAAGGGTCTGAAAATCTTCACATGACTAAAATGGGAGGTCCAATGAAGTGCACAAAACCCCCTAATTGTGATGCCCTTAAACAAAATGTTGATCTATGGAGAATGTTTAGAGTTGTCGGAATGGATTCCTTCTTTGAAGCAATGTGTGGCTACAATGAGAAGCTAACCTCAAAGTTCACTAACTCTTGGAAGAAAGGTAATGAAGGCAGAAAGGTGGTGAATATCAAGGCTTTGTGGAGAAATTCTTACATGAAGGGGAGGTGTTGACAAGGTTCCAAAATGGCTATGCTCGGATCGACCTTCCTTTGCCTTTCACCATGGTCAATATGTTTGTTATGCATTATACCTTAGAAGGAAGGTATTTCACAGTGCATGCCTATCATTTTTCCATATTGAACCACATTAGGCATAATGATAGGATAAATCTACCTTTTTATCTACTTTCTTCCCTGCAAAAAAATATAGAGAATGGCACCTCGCCTCCCATGCACCATGGGCTAATAATGGCTTTTTATAAGTTTGTCCTGGATAATAATCCTCATGGTAATCCCTTAATCATTAGGTAAGATGACCCTCCTAGAAATGACGATGAGGATGATGTTATTCCTATGGATAATGAATAGCCCGTCCCTAAGAATAACCCTAGGCTCCCTACTCCTAAGTTTGAACCAGTGGAGGGCAGCCCCTCGACTACTACTAAAACCCTACCTCCCGTTCCAAATTTTTTTCCTCTAAACCCAAGCTTGTCCTTGAGGAGAACTCCCTTGAGCTGGAACTGTTTAAATCAACTCCAGAGAAAAGAAATAATTCCCATATTTTATTGGAAACCCCTAAAACAAAAAAATCTGAACAAAAACCAATTGAACAATATTCAAAAATAGGGTAATGTCATCACCATTTCTGAAGATTTTGAATACCTTCAGAAAGAGGAGTTGGAAGTGGGTATGGGGGTACTCTGAGAGGTGGCCGAAGATCAATGAGACTGGAAAAGGTGGCCTCCTCTGATAAAAAAGAAAGCTATAGTGGAAGAGGAAGAGGAGTTGCTTATTGTTGAAGAATTTAAACCTCAAGTGGAAGAGTAAAGTGAGGGAATGGAAAGTAAGGACTTTGAAAATGAGATGGAGGAAGATGAATTGGAGGAAGAATAGGAAAAAAAGGAGGAGGTAAATGTGGGTGGGGAGGAGGATCTTAAGGAATTTGGGATGGCTTCCCGGGAGGATGATGTCAATGCCCCTAGTGTTACTACTTTTGGAGATACTAACATTGATTTTTTGAAAATCACAATTACTTTCTTGCAAGTATAGGTGGAGGATATGGAAAAATCCATTATCACCCTCATGAAGGTTACAAATGGGTTGATGCGTAGAGCTATGTTTGGAGCAATGTCTGGCCAATCCAAAATCAGGAAACAACTCAAGAAGGTTGGCAATTAAGAAGAGTTTAAGGACCTATCTACTGAAGCTGCCCCTCATTGTAGAGAATTTTTCTCTCTGATTGGGGACAATTGGGAGTTAATTTCTATAGAAAAATAATGGCTTAGGCTATCTTGTGGCTCTGGTGTTTTGTTGTTTTTTCTCTTGGGATCTCTGGCTTAAGGGTTGTCTTTTTACTCTGGTGTTTTTGGATGTTAATCTTGGACTCTTATTTTTTGATCGCTAAGTATGGTTTTGAGTCTTGCATGCCTTTGGTTAATCTCTATTCTAGCCTATGTGCCCCTAGTTGGGCTATTCAAATATTAGCTTACTATATTTTTTATTATACTATGAATGGTCATGTGACAACTAAAAATTTTGTTTAATGTTTATGGCCTACGTGCCTTCTAATGGTTTCTAAACAGTAATTAGTTTGGTTTGTTGTTTTTATTGGTTCAGCCAATGTTGTTTCCTAGCCTGCCTCTCTTTGTTGTTTCATATTTTTTTGAATTTGGTGGGATCAAGGCCCTTTCCCTACTAATATAATAAAAATTTATCAAAATCTTAGTTATATGATTCTCAATTAAAGTACTTGAGTCAACTATGGTTAAGAGATTATTTAAGAATACAATTTTTTTATACAAAAGGGGTGTCCCTGTGACCCAACATAGCGGCCCATACCTTGGGTACCTAGGGCAAAAAATTTATCTAACCTCAAGGAGGTTAGGGGAAAAGTCCATTCCTATGCCCTGGGTCAACAAAGCAAGAATTGGAATACAATATAACTGACCCTTTCCTTTTCCCACTACAAAACAAATTCGAACCTATGACCTCGAGGAATGCAAACCCCAAGCCCCATCTAACTCTGCTACAAATGGTGGCTTTTAAGAATACAATATTATTCCTTTCATAAAGTTGATACTAAGTATCAAAACTGGAAACAATAAACTTCCAATGGCTTGGGGATATAAAAAACACATAAGGACATTCAAACAATCATTGAAGAGAAGAATGAATTTTAACTTTGAAAATTTTAATAATAACAAAAAAGGGATTCTATATTTAAAAGAAAATAAGTAGTTGAAGGTTAGTTATAGATTAGGGAATTAGTTCCTATTTAGATTACTTCAAATAATTTTTATAATTTCAAATGTTGTCTAATATTTCCAATTAGAAATGGTTTAAAATTTTAAAGGAAATCTAATTATTGGCTTTATTAGTCAAGGCGATTAAAACAAGTTTTTAATTAAAACCAAAATTTTAATTGTTACACAATTCTTAAATAATTTGTTAAATATTAAGTTGAAGGCTAAAAATTTAAGAAATGGAAGTGATAGAAGGAAAATAAATAAATAATACAATAAAGGGAACATATTTGCAAAGAACAATTATATGTTTACAATCTAAAATTTTAATGGTTAAAATTTATATATAATTAAGTAATATTAATATTGATTAAATCCTAATCGAAGTTTGATTAATGATGATAATTATTTATAATAGATCTAGTCTCTATTTTCTATTCAGTAATTAAAATAATTTATAGAGTTCCAATAATGATTTTTGTTGTAAGGATTAAATCTTCTCCTTACGTCCTTCTCAATAGTTTAGTCTTGTTGATTTGATACCCTATCATTTTGGCTATGGAAGATGTCCTATATTGAACTTTAATCCAATTATGTGACCTTTATAATATGGATGTGAAAAATGGTTTGTCTCACTCCAATATTCAGTTATCCCTTTCTTCAAGTTTGATGTATGTGCTTAAGTTAGAAATTTAACCACATTGTCATCAAGTGTGCATAGGGGATTTTGTTAAATGTGGTCTTATTTCATGTTGTTGAGTCAATTTTTTTGGTAGTTGTGTTCTTGTTTGGTCATAAGAAAAGATGGGTATGACACAAAATTTGTTATAAATTCTTGGTTTACTATGTCCCATTCCTTATCATTTGTGGGATAAGTCTTGTGGTACCATTTTAGGGCATAACTTCATAAGGTTCTAATGAAATTGAATAGTTTAGAGTTTTTTATTAGAGGTAAATAGGTTTTGAAGGGACCCCGAAACCCTTTACAAAAAAGAATAGTTGAAGCGAAATAAAACTACATAGAGCAAACAACAACCAAAACATAGAAAACCATCAACACAACAGCATCCAAAAAAGCAGGACAAAAGCAACAAAACTACATATTCTTCAGGATATTTGCAGCTTTCATGTTGCTCGCCACAATCTTATGGTAATCATCCATAACTTCAAACACATCTTTAGGAAGGGCCCCATCCTTCACCTTGGTCTTGTTGCACGTTCTAGCCCCTAGCCCACCCACATTTACCTCCCTAATCAAAACATTTTGCACCCCAACAACCTTATCAACCAAAACCTCCTCCTCCACATGCCTTTCACCAACATCAACATCCTCACCAGGAGCAATCTCCTTATGTTTCTTGGCCATATCAATAGGAGTAAAAATTCCCATAGACTCATACTTCACAGTAGATTTAGTCCCCTCCCCAACCTTCACCAAATTTGCATTAATCCTTTCCATTTGGTCTTCCAGGGTCAGGATTCTTTCTTCGAGCATATGCTTCATCTTCAACATTTCCTCAATAGCAGTCTTCAAAGAATAAAACAACTCATCAACTTGATTATGAACCAAAGATTCACCCACTTTACTCACCACTCCCCTTACCCTAAAATTGGTCATGTTAAGCTCGTGAAACACCCATTTAAACAATTTAAACAAATAATGGAGCCATCCTTAGCCATCCGCAAACCATCGAGAACGTCCTCATGGTCAAAGTTAAAAACATATTTAACCTGAGCATCATCCTCCTGGGAAGAACTCACCTTATCCTAACTAATACAAACCTCCTTACCTTTACCTTCAGCGGTCGACATTTGCATCTTATGGATTGAGTTGGAAATTTCCTCAGCAATAGACCTCCTTCTATTCTACACCTTCACATCCACACCCTGAGAGTCCAAAGCACCCTGCCCACCACCCAACTTCAAGGGAGATGCAACTTGTATCTCTACCATCTAGCTAGCAAACCTAGTAGCCATTTTCTTATTGTTTCCCTCCTTCAGACCCTACTTTCTTTTGGTCCCCAAAATAGGGGACGGCGAATCTTCAACAATAACAATCCTATCCTTTGGGATAGTGGAAGGGGCATCAAGCTTCATTTTACTCAGTTTTCCAACAATCTTTTCCTCACTATAGGTCTCATAATTCTTCTAGTTAGGATCTAAAACCCCTTTGTCAGACTTACCCACATCAAGAGGTTGTGAGATCATTTCCATGGAAGCTTGAGAATCTGGAACATAGTTTGTATCCTCCTCCATTTTCGATTCCTCCTCCAGGACTTTTTTCTTCTTTTTCCCTTTCAAAGTGACAGACTCATCTTCAGAAATAGTTTCATATTCCACAACTAGCTTTTGTTACTTACCCTTAGGAGTGATATCTGGTGGCTTAGAGACCTCAAAATCTTTATCATAGTCCAAGATAAGAAAAAGAAGACCAACATGCAGCACTAGGTTCTTAGGGTTCCTTTTGTGATCCTTCAAGCCATACTCTAGAGAAGCCAAGAGATAAAAAGGAAAGGAAATTTTTTTCTTATGGCGAAAATGGTTCAAGAGAACAAAATGATAAGCATTTACCACAGAAAAATGACCTTCAAGAGTAATGTACCTCATCAATTCCTCTACAACATCCCCCCAGAGGGCTTTAAGTGAGCTACGTTGGTACCCACCACTCTTTGCCATCCTCAGGTCTTGTTCTTCAGTCCCTTTAAAGAAAATCTACATGGAATCCTTTGATTTTTTCTTGTCTATGTAAGCCTTCTTGCCTTTGATAGAGAGACCAATAATATTAGTAATAAAATCCTCATTAACATCAAACTTTGTGCCGCCCAATTTCAAAACCCTATTGTTCCAGCATTTAGCAAACAAGGTATAGCCTATGGGTTATTACCATGCAACTTCTCTAGATAAGGAATAAGCCCACCTTTCTCTAGAATACTCCACACCTCCTTCTTTTTCTTAACCAAATCATAGGAGAGAGGTTCTACACGGTTTCTATCACCACCCATGGCCCCTGAATTATTAGAACTTAGAAGCTTGAGAACCTTGCAAGCAATTAGCAGAAACCTCGAGAAGGTGAGCCAAAAAATACTCAGAATCTATGTGGCAACGATATTATGGAAGAGAAATATTATGAACCTAGAATGTCACCCCATACGTAGATGATCATAGAAGGTACCATCATCTCAATTAAGATATAGCTCACCATTACTCCAAATAATTAACTACCATGTGATAATAGTCATTCGAGCCAAGAGCATAATGAAAATCCTCGTTAGTAGTTTTGAAAATCATGATTTAAACAAGCAATAGCCTCAAATGGGAGGGGGTAGTTAACATCCCACCCCCTAGAACCCCTAACACCAAGGTTAGAGAAAACATCAAATAAACCATTCCCTTCCCTAAAAATATGAGATATATAATACTCATCAAAGGAATTTAGGATTTCAATAGCATCCATTATAATGGCTTCAACACTCCATGAAGGAACAAAAGACTTCACATTTTTAATAATATTGAGAAAGTACCCCTCAAGCCACACCTTCTTATACCCTTTTGATTGATCCATCTTTAGGCCATGATAGGTTGCAGCCGCTTCTACAAAGTGGTTCATCTGGGTTCCTAAAGGGAGCACCACCATGGAAACGATTGAATAGTTTAGTGTTGTCCCTAGTTATGTTTTTTCTTTTCCACATCAATTCCAAGATGAATATATGTTCTATAGCTTCATTGGTATCTTTCTGAAAATGGGTAACTTCCTAGAGGTATTCATGTCTTCTTATTCTTCATAGTCACTATTTGTATCTCCCAAGTTGATATTGAAGAAGTGTGTCCCCACAGTCACTACATTATTTTCCTTGCCTTCTTTTTATATTGTCTCTTGATCACCTAATTTGTGCTCTACTAATTTTGTGAAAATTCTTCTTGAATTTAATGGCATTAAGGGTGACTCTTGGTCCAGGGGTTGTGTCTTTTCAAAACACCTTTTCATCCTTGGAGATGTTATTTTATTAGTAAATGATATTTGATTAGTTAAAATGGTGTCACTTAATACATATTATTAAACACATAGGATCCAATTTATTCCCTATGGCATTATCTCCTTGTATTTTTAAAACACTTCTACTCAATAACTCATCTAAATATTTTGCATCAAATGTTATTGTTTAGATATTGTAATGTCCCCTTCCTAGGCAGTTCGGGTGTTTGAGGGGTTAGCCTATCATTTTGACCCTCATAGGCTAGCAGATGTGATTAGAGGATTGCTTTTGGTAGTTATCCTAAATTTTGGGACATTACTCCATCAGTTGATTTAGGTTTGGGCCTTTGCAGAGGTTTACAGAGTGATATTCAGGAACTTACTATTTATAGTAAGTCAGGTCATCAGGGTTACTATTTCTGGTAGGGCACCTGGCTCAGTTGGCTATCCCAGTTTCGACCCAGTTTGACAGTTTAATGAGCAAATGGAGAATATTGGAGTGTTTGGTGATAATTAAATAATTATTATTATTACTTTATATTATAAAGTCAATTAATGAAATATTAAAGTATTAATTATTAATGGTGAATTATAAAGTATTTAATACTTTATAATAAAGGAGTAATATTATTATTAAATGAGTATTTATTACTCATTTTGAAAAGGGACGCCATTTATTAATTAAAGTGCCTAAGTCAAGAGGGGAAAATTTAATATCATTTGATGCTCATTTAATTTTTTTTTTAGAGGGTCAAACTCTTTGAAGAAGTATTTATTTCTCAAAGACAAAATAGAACTCATTATTGATTGATTATTCAAATTTTGTTTTACTCTCTAAGAACATTTTGGATTTGGATAAAGGAGGGTTTATACAATCAAATTTTGGAGAACGTCAACTCTTCAGAATTAGGCATACTGAGGCTGTGAAAGATCAGCTGAAGCTTGTCAGCAAAGTGGCTTCATTCAAAATTCATCATTGAGCATATTATGAAGTTTGGTTAAGGGTTTGGATCCATTTTCTTCCAGAAGGAAATCTTTTTTAGTGGCCATTCATTATCCTTCATCTAGCATCTCTTTCAGCCATATAGATTTCATTTAATGTTGGTTATTGGATCGTACTACACAGCAGCAAGGGCATCTTCTTCACAAACAACAAATTGCCTTGCCTTTTTGCATTCTCTCTTCACCATTGTGGACACCTAGGTCTTTGGAGGTATCTACAATCATTTGTTGGTGGGAGAAGTCTGTATTTGGGATTAGTCGTACTATTTTATGCCTTCTATAGGCGACTGCAATCAAAAATCAGGTTCTTCAAATAATACATATTGCTTTCCTTTTTGTCTGCATGCTTCAAATTCAGTGTTGTAATCATTTCTTTATCATAATATAATCGTACGCCTTCAGTCTAGAAGTTGTTTTCTTCAGTATTTCATATTGTTGTCTTTTTATATATTTTACAAGCATTTATTATCAAAATTACAAAAACCCTTATTGCACAAAAAAACACAAAAAACTGCAAAACATCAAAACAAACAAAAACTTGCACTTTTTTCGTCATTGATTGGAGTTGAGAGACATCTGGTCTCTTACAGTGGTATCAGAGCATGTTTTTCCTGACATCCTATGCTTTTTCAGATGAATTGTGCTTTTTCGATGCTTTTTCATGAGTAGAGATATTATATTCTATAGCAAAGGTAGAGGAATAGGCAGAATAGATGATTGGTCAGATCCACCTATTCCAGAAGGTGATACAGTCTCAGAGATTTTGGGCATACATAGATCTAGTTCTAGCAGTAGTGAGAACAGTATCACTACTTTGATGGCAAACAGAGAGGTGTCGAGGGAGACGCCTAAGGATCTAGGAAAGGAACATGCTAGAGCAAAGAGTCCAGAGATAGAGTACAGGTAGAGGCGTGATAACATGATGGACATGATGTCGTAGCTTATGGGCACGATGAGATAGTATACACCACATCAGCATGTCTTTCAGATAGGACAATCTAGTAGGACCATAGGCGTTGAGCAACCACAGGTGTCAGTGCAGCAGCCGACATCTTTTAGTATTCCTAAGAGTAGGCCTAGACAAACCTACCTTTATGGGTAGAGAGGCCTCTACAATACCTGAGGCAGAGCATCAGGGTCATCAGCCAGAGTTTCAGCCACAACAGGGTACTTCAATTGCCGATGTGAGCAAATTCTTTGGAGAGTTTTCGACATTGGCTCCTGAGATCAAGCAGTCTCTATCTTTTCATGAGTTCATGGATGTGCATAGGCCCAGAGGAAGAGGTACATTTGAGAACATATCTCCACATTACTAGCCACCACCACCATAGGTGAATCGTGATCTTCAGCATGCAGTGAGAAAGATTATCTTGCCTTATTTTGAAGGTGCAAAGAAGAGTTCAACGAGGGCTTGGGTACAAAAGATTGATAATTACCTATCTTTGAGGCCTATGCAGGAGGATGAGGCCATCAAATTTTCCACGCTGCATCTTGATGGATTAGCACATGATTGGTGGCATCACGAAATGTACACACTGGATCATCACATGGTTACTACTTACCAAGAGTTCACGAACAGGCTCATAGAGTGGTTTGACAAGAAGGATCTAGAGCTTTACTTCAGAGAGCTAGCTCATCTCAAGTAGTTAGGCAATCTGGATAGTTACATCAATGAATTCCAGAAGGTTTCAGTCATGGTGACAAGTATACCAGAGAGGAGACTTGTCATTCTATTTGTTGAGGGATTGTACGAACCTATGAGAGGTTGGGTCAAAGCATTTGATCCCCCTACTCTTCAAGAGGCGATGCGGAAGGCACACAGTATGGAACTTGTAGCACCTCAGAGCAAGTTTAATTCAGGTTCATCATTATATTTGAGGCCTAATAGATCGTTTGATAAGGACATATCGTTTGATAAGAAGAAGGATCCACCTGATCCATAGAGGAGGAGTGCACCACCCGTTGATAGGGAAACTTTGAATGATCTACGCAAGAAAAAGTTGTGTTTTTGGTGCAAGGCACCTTATGATGAAAAACATGTATGTCCTCTTTGTCCTAAAGAAAAAAGTAACCAGATGGAATGGCTTTATGAAGGGGAAGAGCAATCTGATCTGTTAGACTAGCAAGCTAATTCAGAGCATTCAGATGATGAGAGGTCTAAAAATTATAGTGAAAATGAGGGAGGAAAGAATTTATAGGAGGCACACTTGACTAGTCTTCAAAGAGATGGTTCTTTCAGGCTACGTGGGCTTCTAGCTGGTTAGAAGGTGATAACTATTCTTGACACTGGTGCTACACATAACTTTATAGATGTACGGTTGGTAGAGAGACGAGGTATACAAACAGAGGATTTTGAGGGTATTCGATTCAATGTGGTTGATGGGTACACCCTCAAATGTGATAGGAGAATACCAGATCTTCTGATGCGGCTTAACAACTATGAATTCAAGGCTGAATTTTACGTTGTGAATATGGGAGATACTGATGCAGTACTTGGTATGGCATGGCTTCATGATTTGGGTGAGCTCACACTCAATCTTTGGGATATGGAGATGAAGTTCAAGGTGAACAGGAAGCCTCATGTGATAAAAGCCATTCAGAGAGAGTAACTTGAGTGGTATCTTTCAGATGGATGGAGAGGCTCATTCGTCATGACATGGTGGATTGGGTTGTGGAGTGCATGTTGTTTCCAGCACAATAGGAGCAGGAGAAGTTTGAGTACCATCCTGACATTCAGGAGCTGAGGACTAAACACTCTAAAGTGTTTAGTGATATTCCACCTGGTAGACTTCCAAACAGGGGCATAGAACACATCATTGAGTTGGAGGAGGGCGCAAATCCCATCATGATCACACCTTACAGACATAAGAAATTCCTCAAGGATAAGATAGAGAAAACAATCAGTGAGTTGTTGGCTATGGGGCATATCAGACCTAGCAAGTCACCCTTTGCTTCATCAGTGGTATTGGTGAAGAAAAAGGATGGGTCACTCAAGATGTGTATAGATTACCGCCAGCTCAATAAAAGAACCATCAAAAACATGTACCCTATACCCCACATCGATGAGTTGATTGATGAGTTGCACGATACTATCTTCTTCATGAAGATTGACTTGAGGCCTGGGTACCATCAGATTCGGATGAGGGAGCAAGACATAGAGAAAACCGCCTTCAGATGCCATTGCAGTCACTTCGAGTTCTTGGTTATGCCATTTGGTTTAACCAACACCCCTACTACTTTTTAGGCCACAATGAAAAGGGTTTTCAGTTCTCAGCTACAGAGATTTGTACTATTCTTCTTCGATGACATTTTGGTGTACAGCAGGTCATGGGAGGAGCATTTAGCTCACTTAGACACATTTTTGGGTATTTTGGCTTAGGAGTCCTTGTATGCCAAGGAGTCCAAGTGTGATCTAGGCATGGCTAAGTTATTATATCTTGGTCACATCATTAGTGCCAAGGGAGCCAGTATGGACCCTGAGAAGGTACGAGCTATAGTGGAGTGACCGGTACTAGAGAACCTTACCTAGCTTAGAGGATTCATTGGGTTGTGTGCTTTCTATAGGCGATTTGTTAGCGGGTTCTCACGACATGTCGCACCCCTTACTGATTTGAAAAAGAAGGGGACATTTGCTTGGTCACCACAGGCTCAAGAGTGTTTTGACAAATTCAAGGTGATTATGACTTCATGTCCAGTTCTAGCACTGCCAGACTTTACAAAGTCTTTTGAGTTATATTGTGATGCCTCAAGGGAAGGAATTGGTGTTGTATTGCTGTAGGAGAGACACCCTATTGCTTTCAAGAGTAGGAAGCTTACGGGTCCTGAGAGGCTTTATAGTATTTATTACAAGGAGATGTTAGCCATTATGCAGGCTTTGGCTAAGTTTAGGAAATATCCGGTGGGCAGTAAATTTAGTGTGCGTACAAACCACAATAGCCTGAAACACTTCCTTGGACAACAAGACTTAAATGAAAGACAACAAAAGTGGGTCAGAAAAATGCAATTGTATGATTTTGATATCACCTTCATTAAGGGAAAGCAGAATGTTGTAGTTGATGCCTTGTCGCGCAAACCCTAGTTGAATGTTATGGCACAGATCTCTGAGGACTGGAGGCACAAAATTATTGCAGAGTATGCTAAGAACCAATGGGATTCTAGCATTGTTGATGGGACAGAGCAGGATAGTAGATACACCATTGTGAATGACTTGATCATTTACAAGGGGCAGATTTTTCTAGTTCCAGATTTAGAGTTGAAGGATACAGTTTTGAAAGCCTTTCATGATCTTCCTATGGTGGGCCATCCCGGTTATTTCAAAAAATATAAGCTGGTACGAGAACAGTTTACTTGGAAAGGGCTAAAGACTAATGTTCTTCAGTATGTGCAAGAGTGTTCTATTTTTCAGCACAACAAACAGGAACACACATATCCTGCTGGATTTCTTCAGCCACTTCCAATACCTGATAGGAAGTGGGAATGTTTATCAATGGATATCATCACGGGCTTGCTGAAATTCCAAGGGAAAGATTGCATTTATGTAGTTGTTGATCAGATGACAAAATATGCACACTTTTTTTCGATCACCACTACATTCACAACATCGTAGACTGCAAAGCTCTTCTTCAGAGAGGTATTCGGGTTACATGGTTTGCCTCAGACTATAGTCAACGATAGAGATAGTCGGTTCATGAGCAACTTTTGGTAGGATTTGTTTAGGCTTTGCAGAACCAAACTGACACCTAGTACCAACTACCATCCACAGACAGATGGGAAGATGGAGATCATCAATAAGTGGGTGGAAGGATATCTGCGTAATTATATAGCTAGACAACAGAGAGCTTGGGTGAGGTGGATATACTTTTGTGAGTACTGTTATAACTCTACTCACCACATGACCATACATATGTTGCCCTTCATGGAATTATATGGGTATGAGGTGCCCAACCTTTTGGATTTGGTACTGAGTGACAATAGAGTGCCCAGTGTAGGCGATATGTTGCAAGATCAATAGGATATTATGAGGTCTCTTAGAGACAACATTCAGCAAGCACAAAAATGAGTAGAAGCAGTATGCTGATTAGAAAAGGGTTGAGCGTTCCTTTGTAGTGGGTGACATGGTGTATCTCATGTTACAGCCTTACCATCAGTCCACTCTACGGAAGATTGGTGCAGAGAAGTTGAAACCTCATTACTATGGTCAATTCAAAGTCATCAGGCGAGTGGGCGAGGTTGCATATGAGTTGGATTTATCGACGGATAGCAAGGTTCACAATGTGTTTCACGTTTCTCACCTGAAGAAGGCATTGGGTCAGCATGTGATTCCCTCTCCAGTATTGACACCCCTTGATGACTAGGGGAAATTGATTTTAGTACCTGAGGCCATCCTCGATGTCAGAGAGAGAAACTTACAAAGGCGGGTGGTCAGGGAGTATCTAATTAAGTGGAGAGATTTGCCAGTTGAGGATGCTACATGGGAGTCAAAGGAGATTTTACAGCATCCAAAGCTAAAATTGCTTGAGGACAAGCAATTTCAGGGAGGACAGACTATAATGTCCCCTTCCTAGGCAATTTAGGTGTTTGAGGGGTTAGCCTATCATTTTGACCCTCGTAGGCTGACAGATGTGATTAGAGGGTTGCTTTTGGCAGTTATCTTGAGTTTTGGGACATTACTCCATCAGTTGATTCAGGTTTGGGCCTTTGCAGAGGTTTACAGAGTGATATTCAGGCACTTACTATTTCTGGCAGGGCACATGGCTCAGTTGGCTATCTCATTTTTTACCCAGTTTGACAGTTTGATGAGCAAACGGAGAATATTGGAGCGTTTGGTGATAATTAAATGATTATTATTATGACTTCATATTATAAAGTCAATTAATGAAATATTAAAGTATTAATTATTAATGGTGAATTATAAAGTATTTAATACTTTATAATAGAGTAATATTATTATTAAATGAGTATTTATTACTCATTTTGAAAAGGGACGCCATTTATTAATTAAAGTGCCTAAGTCAAGAGAGGCGAATTTAATATCATTTAATGCTCATTTAAATTTTTTTTGAGAGGGTCGAACTCTTTGAAGAAGTATTTATTTCTCAAAGACAAAATAGAACTCATTATTGATTGATTATTCAAATTTTGTCTTTTCTCTCTAAGAACATTTTGGAGTTGGAGAAACAAGGGTTTCTGCAATCAAATTTTGGAGAATGTCAACTCTTCAGAATCAGGCATACTAGCATTGTGAAAGATCAGCTAAAGCTTGTCAGCAGAGTGGCTTCATTCAGAAGTCATCATTGAGCATATTGTGAAGTTTGGTTGAGGGTTTGGATCAATTTTCTTCCAAAAGGAAATATTTTTCAGTGGCCATTCATTATCCTTCATCTGGCATCTCTTTCAGCCGTACGAATTTCATTTAATGCTAGTTATTGGGTAGTACTACACAGCAGCAAGGGCGTCTTCTTCACAAACAACAAATCACCTTGCCTTTTTGCATTCTCTCTTCACCATTGTGGATGCCTAGGTCTCTGGAGGTATCTACAATCATCTGTTGGTGGGAGAAGTCTGTATTTGGGATTAGTCATACTATTTTATGCCTTCTACAAGCGGCTTCAATCAGAAATCAGGTTCTTCAAATAATACATATTGCTTTCCTTTTTGTCTGCATGTTTTAGATTCAGTGTTGTAATCCTTTATTTATCATAATACATTTGTATGCCTTCAGTCTAGAAGTTGTTTGCTTCAGTATTTCATATTGTTGTCTTTTTATATATTTTACAAGCATTTATTATCAAAATCGCAAAAACCCTTATTGCACAAAAAAACATAAAAAACTACAAAACATCAAAACAAACAGAAACTTGCACTTTTTTCGTCAGTGGTTGGGGTTGAGAGACACCTGGTCTCTTACAGATATTGTGTATAGGAGTGACCATGGGTAACCAATCCTCATCTATCCTTAATTGAATGTTTTCCCAATCAGGATAAGTAGTCATTGTTATGGTTATTGTTAGTGTCATAATTTTGGTAACTTCTTGTTCTAAATTTTTTGTAGTTTTTCCATAATCTCCATGTTCTCCTTATATATTTTGTATAATTTTACTTATCCTATCCATATTAAAGCTTCATATTTTTGGTATCACTTTTTTTTTCTATTTTTGGTTGCATCAACAATGGTGCACTCAACAGTACCCTCAATGGGGCATTCAGTCTCTTCCCTCCTAATCTTTATCACTATATCTTTGGCTTGTTCCCTTTATTTCTTTTCTACTTCTATTCTTTTATGGTACCTTTCATGTCAATCTTAGGCTTGTTTCAACCTTCTTTCTTATACATTCATCTCCATTATCAACTTAATTCTTTCAATAAGCTCTATTTTCCTTTTGTTAGCTCCTTTTCCATGGGTCCTTTTGATTTGGATTTTCATTAATCCTTATATATCCCATGGTTAGTTTAAATTTTAAATAGTTACATCTTTTCAAGGATATTTTCACATCCCTTCCCCTTGCTTATTTTTCATCCCTTAAGTTCCTAACCCCCTCTCACAAGGGTGGTACCTAAGGGTTGTGTATGCAAATTTTTCAAAAAAAATTCTTTTGACTAACTATTGTTAATTGTCCTTTCTACTACCACTTATTTTTCCTCTCTATATTTTCTTTATTGTTCTCTCTAGGGTCTTGGAAATGGAACCAATGTTGGCAAGAGGAATAGGGGAAATTACAATCTGGATATATGTGCCCTAATATCCCTTATGTAGTATGTTTATACCCCAAAGGATATAGTGAGAGAAAAAAGTAATTACGAAAGGGAAAATTATATCTAATTGTATTCCATGTGTAACTTAAATAATAACCACATTCATCCATAGCACATATGTATTGATCAATCCTTATATCTCCATATATATAATCATATGTTATATAGAAAGGCGGGTCTTAGTCTCTACTTTGTATTTATTATTCTCTTCTTACTTCTCTCTCTTTTACATCTATTGCATACATACATTTATACATTGTATCTTGGAGAGATGTTTCCCTTATAGGGAACCTCTTACTAATCCTTATATGTGTTGGCCTTGGGTTTTGCAAGTCCTATGCAATAGCTTCCAGTAGGTTTTGGCGCTATCTTGTGACCCTGCTAACAATTCACCAATACAGTTTATGAACTCCCTAAGAGATACTAAATTATTCATTTGCAGTAACGAAAATATAAATCAAATAACAATAATCAAATACATAAATAAACTAGTCTAATATATTCTATTAATAGAGAGTACTTGGGCTAGGAAATGGGAAAATGTAAATAGAAATGCTTATTGGAATAATCTACACATGGTATTAACTAAATATAGAAGTGGAAGTGGATTGTGGAGGTTGAAACTTACCTATAGTTAAAATTTAAACACTATTGAGTGAAATTTTTGAAACTTGGGTACTATTGTAGTGTTACTAGGTGTTGTAGTAGTGTCAAGGGGAATTGGTGGCCCTCCTGGGCACTAGTGACTTATTTTTTTATAATTGTTTAACTTTCCAAGGTCCTCTATCTTCAATTTTTAGACTTGTTTATGCATGTGGAATTCCCATGTTGTTTCTAGATGATGAAATAACCTAAGTTGTCAATGGGGAACAAGCTGTAACTATTGTGTTATATGAAAAACTACCTCAATCGATCCCTTTGGTATCTTTTAACCTCCACAATATAACTATTTATAAAATTGGCCGTAGTGTGTGCAAATTTAGTGTTTTAATGATGGGATTTTATGCAACACTGGTGATTTTGATAATAAACCCTTGGGGGTTAAATAACCATACATGGTGTATGTGTAAGTGAATAATTTAGAAATTGAAATAGAACCAAATGCAATGCAAAAGGCTCTTCTCTAAACTATCACAAACCTCACATAGAGCTCAACAATGAAAGGAAAACAAGATAGAAACATAAGCAATAAACTCAAAAGTTACCATAAACCTCCATTATTGAATGATTTTATCCTCGAGGTATTGGAATGTGAATTTTCTCTTTGCTTCAATATCACCAAATTGACATGTACCTAGCTTGAATGATGATGGATGATAATGAGAGATGGAGTTCTTGAATTTATAGATTTTGGGAATGAGGAATGGATGGTCGAGATCTAATTGTGAGATCAAGGATGGAGAATGGTTGAGAGGAATTCCCTAGGATCTAGGAGAGCATGAAGGGTGGAGATGAAGTTAGCAAGAATGTGAATGGCTAGGATTAACTTATCAAATTTAGTAAGTACTTGTGAGGATGAAGGAAATTAGGTACATGTGCACCTCAAAGGGCTATAATTTTGGGATGTGTTGAGAGAATAAGGGTACCATAAAGAAAAGTGTTCCTAGGTGCCCAATATTCTTGGAATGTGTTGAGAGAATAATGGGAGCATAAGGACAAGTGTTCTTAGGTCCCCATTATTCTTCAAAAGTGTTGAGAGAATAATGGCTTAATAAAATAATAATAATAATTAATTATTATTGTCACATGGATGAGGTCAATAATAGGTGGAATATGTAATTAATTAATTAATTATTGTGATGAGATGGAAAAGGGTGGTTAATTATATAATATGATTATTTAATTAAGTTATGGATTTAGATGAAAGGGATATGTCGTAGGTTAATTAGGATTAGGTGATGGGATGTGGACCTAGGTGAAGGGATATGGTCAATTAGGGATTAGGTGATACCTAGGTTTAATGATGATGAATAGACCTAGGGAATATTTTAATTGTCTACATTTTGCCCCTCTTTGATACAATGCAACTAAGTGGCATGTGTCAAAGAAGAATAAAAATTAGGATGGGATGGAATGAAGCTTCAATGACAAGTTGCCCTAGTTGCTTAGAGATGATGATATAAGTGATGTCCGCTCAAGAAAATTGTTGGGTGAGATGAAACCCAGTAGGTATCTTGAAAAGACATGATGTGATACAAATCTGTCATATAGGATAAATGGTGACTTGAAAGAGATTAAGTTGCGATGATGTGCATGCCATGAATATAGGACTGACTATGGACTAAGGATTGGGAATGTTGATTGATGTTTCTAGGATGATTAGATTAGATTGGCATGGATGTACATGTTAGATGATAAAATATCACAAGGATGTAATGCAACAAAATGACACATGATTGGGATTATGGATAAATGAAGAGATAAATGATGTAATATATGAGGAATAAATGTTTTCATAGTAACTTCATGTGCAAGGATAAACCTTTATTTTGGTGTAGCACTTAGCGTTATGCACTATGATATAAGACACCATGGTGATGATGTTCCATGTGCATATAGATTGACACACAAACAAAGAAGTTGCAAATAGAATAGTGATCCAATAGACATGTTTCTGTTAGCACACCATCATATGAATGATGAAGATGGCTATAATGGTGTGATTGGTGGAGCACTAAGACTAGAAGCAACATAAAACATAAATTAAAAATAAAAGACAAAAGAAAGTAAAGACAATGCAAATAGTGTAGTTATCCAAGTAACACAATGACATAAGCACACAATCATATGAATGATGAAGGTGACCATGATGGTGTGAGACATGGTACACTAAGACTATATGCAATAAACAAGAAAAAATACAAGAATAAAGAGGAAAAGAAAAAATAAAAAGGCACACACTAACAAAGATAGAGACAAATAAAAAGACAATAACAAGCAAGAAATTAATCAAAAGCATATAGAAAACATGATTTGGTATCCAATAAAATGGTGAAGCCATGGGTGGATGGGATGGGTGGATTGTTATTGGGTAGATTCCAAACAAGGATTGAATTGTGAATCGATGGGATGAGAGATGGTTATAAAAGGGTCATACCCCAGTGGGTATATACATGTGGATAGTTCCCTAAGAAATTCCAGCAAGGGGATGCTCCCATGTAAGCACAAAATCAAGAAAAGTGTATGAAAGGAATATAAGGAAATGATGGCGAAGGAAAATGAATGGATGGATGGGGTGGGTGGAGGGATAAAAATCAGGGGAAATTTTGGTAAATTAAGAAATCTGACGAAGGAGGCTAATATGAGTAGGTAATGTATGTGGAGGCGATGGCAAAAATGTATGGAATGTGATGGATGGGTAAGGGACTTGAGTGAACAATCTGAGGGGAGGGATATAATGGGATGAATAAAATGTGATGGTAGGAATAATATATGGAAAATGCATGCTCATAGACTAGAGTGGTTGTCTTCTACACACGATGTATTTTTATCAGGATTCCATCATGGTACTTTCCCAAGGTGCCACAAGGAGTGGTTTTCACTTGTGGAAGAATTTATTTATCTTTACTATTTTCATGATTTTTTTATTTTTTTGTATTTTTGTATTTTTTTGCTTTTTTTTGTATTTTTTGGAAGATTGTTGCTAAATGGGTTAAGCATAAAAGAACTTGAGATGGACAATTTTCATAGGATCTTCTATCTCATGACCATCAGGAGTGGCTAGCATGTAGGATCCATAATAAAACTTGGTGATAATGACATATGAACCCAAGCAGTTTGGCTCAAATTTCCCTTTCTTCTCTCTATATTGGGTGGTGTTCTTTTGGTTTTCCTTAAGGACAAGGTCTTCAGTCTCAAACTCCCGAGTGCAGAGGAATTTATTATAGCCATAATGCAATCAATGTTGATATTCTTTAAGGTGATTGAGAGAAATGAGATGGTGTTCCTCAAGGAGTTCTAGCTCATGTAATCATGAAGCTCGATAATCCTCTTCTGTGATGAGGTTATACAAAGAGACATGCAAGGAGGGGAGCTCAACCTCTACTAGTAGGATTGCTTTGACACCATAGACAAGTGAATATGGATTAGTGTCAATGGGAGTGTGAATGGATATGTGGTAGGCCCAAAGGGTAAGATTAAGTTGAAGGTGTTCGTCATGACGAAGGTCATTGATGATTTTCTGAAGGATTTTGATGATGGTTTTGTTCAACGCCTCAGCTAGACCATTACCTTGAGTGTAATAAGGGGTGGACCATTTATGCTTAATATGGAATTTTTCATATAAGGATTGCACTTCATGGTTTTTTAAATATTTTTCATTTCTTGTGATAATGGTGGGTGGTATGCCAAAATAACAAATGAGATGGTTAAGGATGAATTTGGAAATTTAGATGTTGGTGGTGAAAGTGAGTGAAACTAATTTGACCCACTTAGTGAAATATTTAGTAGTGGTAATAATGAATTTATGGTCATTGGAGGGGGTGGGATTAATCTTGCCAATGAGGTTGAGGCCCCAAGTAGATAAGGGCCATGGAGTAGTAATGGGTTGGAGGGATTGTGAAGGTGTGTGGATAAGGTTGTAGTGCCCCTCATTTTGTTTTATGTTAGACTGGTAGTTGTTTTGCTTAGGATCATACATTATGATATTTTGTTTGATGTTTGACTTACTGGTACGATGACACTTTGATGATACTTCTATTACTTGAGTTTATGCATATGTTATGACAGTCACATGGACTTATTTTATGTGGGTTAATATTATTATGAGCATTATGTGATTATCTAATCATGGTTGTTATGCAATTATCTAGTGTTTGTTCTATCATATTTGTTATGCAACTGATTGTTATGTGTTGTTGTGGTTACTTGTTTGATGTGTCTTGGTGAAAGGGACAGTGTTGCATTACTCATTCATGAGTAGCTTGCTACGTTGTGATTTCCTTTCATAGTGTGCTTGATGGTATGATTATATATATGCTCGACCGTTTTGTGTGTTGTAGGTTGCAGGTACCAGGCATTGACTCCGCCTGAATTAACAGGTTTGAGCATGCCTTAAACCCAATGAAAATTGTTGAACGGAGATAACATATGGTCCCCTACCCTTTCCATCATCCTCGAAGAGGATAAGTATCTAGTTGGTTACCTCATCAACATTGTATGTTATTTGCGGTCAGTTGGTCTCGTTTTCGATCTTGTTTATGTTTAGGTAATTGTTATTGATATTTGGTTGTTTAATTTAGATTTGCTTTATAAATGTTGTTTTGACTAATCGATGTATTAAATAAATTTTTAAGTAAAAGCATGTTGATAAATGGATATAAAAGTCGTTCTTGATTAATTAATTCATTAAATTAAACTATTAAGTTTAAAAGTATTTTGATAACTAAAATATAAATATATCTATTAATAATGATGGTTATAATAAATTAAAAGTATGAAAAAATATTATAATATAAAATAATAATAATAATATGATAAACAATATAAAATTGGCTCATGGGAGCATTAAATGGATTTTCTAAATGGGACTGCACATAACAGTCCTAGTGAGCATGCAGCAACATGCAACTCAAATTGTCATTTAAAAATTAATTATTTTTTAAAAATAAAACTACAGGGAATCTTCAATAGCTTTCTTTTTTTGAAAATAATTGTCCTTTGTGAGATTTTCATTATCACTAATTTTTGGGGTTTTCAAAAGGAAGGAGAGTTTGTTTTGTTCCCATGAATATTTTCTGGTGGGGAGACTTTTCATCTAGTTTTGGGGGTTTTGAATTGGGATTCTGCAGAGATTGTTTTGGAGAGTTTGGAGAGTTTGGAGCTGCAACTTGGGAATTCGAAGTTTGGCATTGAAGCTTCAGCCGTGCCAATCGATTTAAACTAGGTTCCATTATTTTTTGAATTACTATCTCTATTTTGTTTTGAAGCAAAAAGCTTGAATGTTATGCTGTATAGAAATTAAAACATTTCTTTGTTTAATTACTTAATTTGAATTGAAACAATTAGAAAATTGCATTTTCTGAGGATTATCAAAGCCCTATGTTGTGAATCATTTTGTGTATATTATTCATTCTACATTTCTCTGGGTACTCTATTTAATTTGGTTACTCCATCTTATCTCCACAATTTGACTCCATATAGTTGGGCAATGTGTCTGCAATATTTATCAATTTTCTATACTTTGTTTTGGCATACTACACTGTTTTATTCATCATTTTCCTTCGACATTTTTCCTTTGTTTGTAGCCTATCATCAATGCATGCTTGCATCGAATTACCTCTCCAAGTTCTCAACCCCTTTTATATTGTTTTGGGGCGCACCGTGTTTGTATGTTTGGTGTTCGATACTATGCTATATTTTATCTTTATTTCTCTACGCATACGTTGACATCTGATTTTTGCAGTGTGCCTTCACCTTGATGTATGCAGTGACTGTGGTGAATGTATACTTTTGAGTTTATTTTTTCCCTTGAAAACTCTTCACTGTGTAACCCGATTTCCTTTTTGGTAACATTGGGCTTGACTCCATGCAATTTTGATTACAAGCACTTTCCTTCTCTGTTTGAAATAAAATTAGTTTTTATTTATATGTAGATTTTGGTGGTTCCTCATTTGATTCACAAGTTTCATAGAAATAAGGCATTCATCATGTATATTCGATAATTCTTTAGCATGTTCCCAGTCGATTATAAAGGGGTGTGATGCACTTAGTTTCAATAGAATTTGATTTCTATTTTATTGATTTCCCTTGCACTATACTTGAAATATAATGTGCATTAGATATTAGGCGATGTGCTATGTGTTCCAACCGATATGCATAATAAATGAAAATCAATTGACATGGAAATTGTTGTTTATGATGTTTGCTGATTTTGATTTTCAAGTAGCTTACTTATATGGCTTTCATTGTATTAAATGATAACCTTATGGTAAATCGATTTACCATTCAACTAGATGGGTTTGACCCATACAATAATAATAGTATTTGATTATATATATATATATATATGTGTGTGTGTGTGTGTGTATGTATGTATGTATATGTGTTTGTGTATATTTATATGATTACTCTTATATAATTATGTTATACTATTTTGTAAACAACAATTTTATATATATATATATATATATATATATAATTACTTATATTTATATATGTATATATGTGGGTATATATATATGTAGACATATTTATACATATAATTAATCAACTTGTAACAAAAGAATAATTTTGTCTTGAGAATAATTGTTTATGAGGAAGACCAAATTGGAATTTAAGTAAGAAAAGATTGTTGATTCATACTCAAATAATTCGAAGACTGGCTAAATGAGAAAATTAGATTATTTTCCTTGTTAATTAGAAGCAATGATTTCTCTTCAATTACTTAATAGACGAAATGTTAATCCACCATGTATTTCACTATTGTATTATTGGATTTGTTACTTGTATGATGTATTATGTTTATTGTTCAAAAGTAGAAGTCTTTTGTGTAAAGTAGTTAGTGGTAGTCTTCTAGAGGTTTAGGGGGAGAAACTTGTATGTTGGGTTTTACAATTGTTTCATTTTGGAAGGATTTGGTTATGCGTTGAGCTATGTGCAGAGGGTCCATGCCTTGCACTGTTTATACTTTCTTGTGATTGGGATATGTGGGCAAGATGGTCAATTCCTTGCTCTATGTGTGAGATTCATGTGATGGTTTGCTTGTTGTAGGGTCTACTAGTTGCAAGAAGGGGGAGTGGCTCTCAATGGGGGACAAAAGCCAAAGTGGTGTCTAGGGTAACCCATTTGGGATTATCTTAATTTAGTGATAACCTAATTAATGAATTAGGGGGTTGGGTAGATTTCACATTAATCAAGATAATTGGATGCCTCACCCATGCCTATAGTGCTTGTTTAGGCTAAGGATGGGTTGAGAAAGCCTGGTTTGCAAGATAAACTTCCTTCTCCTCATGAAAGGAATGTTGGTTTTGTATGTGTCACCCTATGGGGCCAGCGTCTAGTGAGAGACTGCCAGGGTAACTATAGATGGAGGCTAGGGTCTAGTGAGAGATCGCTAGGGTAACCTATGTCAGGACCATGCAATGACACTCTTCCCTATTGCAGTAGCAGCATGCCTTAGTTATGTTATCCCCTTCTGTTGTGTGTGCGCCTCTGGAAGCAATGTATGTGTTGTATGTAATGTTCATTTTATGACAGTGTTGTGTGGAGTCATGTAAAACCTTGTTTTTGGTTAGCCGATTGTCTTCTTGACTATTTGTTTGTAGCAGGACCTTATGTTATCTCCTAGCACAGGGGGTGGACCTTAGAGTTCTACATGGTTGGGAGGTTGGTGTTTTTTCCTCCATTGGGTTTCCCTTGCAATTGTTCATGTGCGTCGAGGTTGTTTATTGTATAGAAAATTCCAGATCTTGTACCTGTTCAAGAAGACAGTCTCTATGTATATGTCTTGGTCTTACATATCCATATGTCCCTATTTATTGTAATATTGATGTAATCTTCCCATTTGTATTCAGGGAAGCCTTATTATAATCAGTGTAATGATGTAACGAGTTGTGATGTACTCTCATGAAATGTAATTTGTATAATTTATACTTGTTAGATGTTGATAAATGATATTTCATGTTGTTTATTTGATAACATGTTAGGGAGACTCATATTGTTTAATCATTAAATGTGGTGGGTTAAAATGTACTTGTTTATTTGTATAAACATGTTAGCATAATAGTTAATGAAATGGCTCTAGTTCTTGAATAGTGGATGTGTTAGTAGCGTAGTCATGGAACCTTAGAGGACTTAGCTTAGTTTATATGTTATGTAGTACTTTGTAGCTCACTCTTATTTCTTAAAAAAAAAATTGTTTCATTATTGTACTTTAGATGTGTCGTCGTCTGGGGTTCCTTGGCGGGGCGTTACAAAGGTCCCCATGCTTTTGACAAGAAAGGAATTTCTTTACATATTGACAAGTATCATATTTTATTGTGGGCCAATAATATCCTATACAAAGGAGCTTCTTGGCTAGGAGCATGTCATTTGTATGAGCACCACAAATATCGCTATGGACTTCTTGAAGTGCAAGGTTAGCCTCATCCAAATTGATACATCTAAGAAAAGTGCCATTATAACCCCTACAATAGAGTGTTCCACCAAGGATGGTATAATAATATGTGTGTTGGATAAGGGATTTTTGTTTGGTGGATGATATGTCGAGCAAGATGGTTTGATTATGGAGATAGGTAAAAATATCACTATACCAAGGAGTGTTGGTACAAACAATGTCACATACCATATTAGAGTCTAGAAGGTTATAAGCGGGTATAAGCAGCTTATCTACAAGGAAATGATACTTATGGGCTTCATTAGACATATCTATAAGAGATCCAATGGTGGCCATTACATCAACTACTTTATTATTGAGATGAGAAACTTGCTCAAAAGATATGTCCAAGAAGTATTGTTTTAAATTGTTAAAGACACATTTATAGGGCACAAGTTTGTCATCCTTAGTAAGGAACTCATCATTGACTCACTTAATTACCAATTGTGAATCACCAAAGACTTGTAAATGTTGGATTTGACATTTAATTGCTAGTTTTAGACTAGCTAACAATGCCTCATATTCGATTATGTTGTTTGTGCAAGGAAAAGCAATGCAGAATGATTTAGGAATGAAATCACCTTGAGGGTGATAAAAAGGATGCCAACACATAATCCATGTGATGTGATTGATCCATCAAAGTATAATATCCATTGTTTGAATTCCTCAATGTGAAGGATAGATTTGTCTAGAAACTCCATGTTCAAAGGTTGATGATCCTAAATGGGAGCCTCTGCTAACTAATTTGTTATAACTTGACCTTTTATTTCCTTTTGATTGACACACTCAATATCAAACTCACTAAGGACTATGACCCACTTTTCCATTCAATCAGTAAGGGTTGCTTTGGACAACAAATATTTCAATGGGTCAATTTTGATAATCAAATGAGTGGTAGCATTAAGCATGTAATGAGGCAATTTATGTGTGGTAAAGACTACTTGAAGTTTTAAAATGAATATCTAACTTTGAATGCTTATACTTGAATTATGGATCAAATTTTTGAAAATTCACCTACACCACAATGTTTGTGGTAGAACCAAATTTCCAATGCCTATTCAAGTTTTAAAATCTAAGTTGTAGAAAAAAAGTTATTATAATTTGATTGAAGGGTGCCTTTTACAAAATTGCAATAATGCTTAGGTAGGCCCTAAGCCCCTCTGGCTTTGCCCCTAGTCGACCAAGTGACCTACATGCACACGTAGGGGCTAAAGGTTAGGGGGCTATATTTTAATCCCTTGCACCTTGTTAGTACCACAGGCCTATGCCCTTAGGTGACTGGGGCCTATGACCTAGCAGAGACCCTTGTCCTTAATATGATTATGGGGTCTCCAAGGACAAAATAAATGTGTGCCCAAAGTGTAGGCTTCGAACGATGGATTTTAAATGAAATTAAAATAATCTTAAAAAGTTGGTTTTAAAATGTGTGTCAGTTTGACCCTAGGAGAACATGGTATGATTTTTTTTGAAAGGCAGTTTTTATTGAAAATTTATGGTTTTTGGTGAATTAAGGGTAGTTTTACGTAATAAGCACATGGTTTCAAACCTTTTTGTAGTGGATTTACCTACATATGTGTGGTTTTAGTGCTATAGAGGGTGGTTTCACATTGAAATGTGTTGTTTTGAGCTATTCAACAATGGGTTTTAACTAAAATTTAGTTGTGTTATTGCTATCATGATTTTTAATGTCCCCATTTTAGCCATATACTCTTTGGTGATCGATATCCTATTTCTAGAAATCCGTAGGCTTGTCAGTGGTAAAATCAGGGTTTCCTTCTTTGGAGGGTTTTTTGGCATTTCTCAGAATTTACTATTTTTAGTAAGTCTAAATTTGGCAGTGGTCTAGTTGGCAGCTCTTCAGTAAGTTTTCCATTCAGTTGGAGCAGTTGAATATTGTTGAATTTTTCTATTGAGGTGTAAAAGGGAGAAATGAGTTATTTTAAGTTATTAATGTTTTAATTTTAAGTTGACCCCCCTTGGCCTAATATGATAACTTGAAGTTGTTTTAAAAGGTGTTCATGAAGGGAGGACGCTTCATGAGGAAATATTTAATATTTATGTTTAAAATGTGCTTTGGAGTTGGACGCCAAAGTTGAGGAATTTTATCATCCATTGTTTATGCTAATGTTATGTTGTCAGAATGACTTCATGTATTTGGCTTCGAGGAATGCTTACCTCCTAGCATTTGTCCAATTTTGTGTTTGAAAGATAACACCTAGTTGGTTTTAAGACTGCTTCTCATCCAGACTTGCAGATTGAGCTTCAAAGTTGGAGAATTTTGGTGATATTTTTAGTTTTTATGTTGTTGGTTTGCATACAGTTGAAGTAGTTTTTTTATGAGCAACTTTTTGAATAAATAAAATATTGTACTGGGTATTTTGGAAAAGTGATTCTTGGCACAAGGCGTCCCTTTCCACAAGAGATTGGAATTTGATTCAAATTCATTATTTTTTATATTGCAAAATTGCACCTCCAGTAGGGCGTACCATTCTTGTTGGGCATTCGAGTTCATGCCAAATAATTGAAGGTGGTTTGAAGTTGTTTCAACATTGCAACTTGGGTGCCTATCCTCCAAAGAGCCTTTACACTTTGTTTCATCACGTTTGGAGGTATATTGATGAAGTTGTGAGCATTTATGTGGTTTTTTGTTTGTTGGTTTAGTCATGGCTGCAAAGTGAATTTGTATACAGCTCCAAGGGTAAATTTTATTTGCATATGGGTATTGATCCTTGTTGTCACTTGGATTTTGCACCCTGTTGAATGTAAAATTCAACAATCCAGCGCAACATGAGAAGACCTCTAAAGATTTGGGTTTCTTGTAGACAGAGGTCAACCTCCGGAGAAGGCCGGCTTCCTTTGGTGTTATCACCTAAACTACTGATTCTATAAAGGAAAAGGGAGAAGGAGTGCATAAAAATAAAAATTAAATCCTACGGTGATGCACCAAAATGTAATAAGAGCAATGAGACACTCAAGTTACACTTGGATACTGATGATGGATATGGGACTGCACAACAAGTTTCTGTAGATTATGCATAAGTATTTCACAAACAGGTCCTAGTGCTGAGATTCCCAGAAGGAAAGTTAATTTCACATCTAAAATTCATTTACATCTTTTGACACAATTTGTAACCTGCATAATACTACTTTTGCAAAGAAAGGCATGCTAACATGAGACAAAGCTATAAGGAAATAGAAATATTTCACGAAGTAGCTTGATCAATCACCTAAAAATGCACAATATTTTACAAGAACCAGAAGGAAAATTGAACCATCAATGATAACCAAGGTAAATTTTGTATATTATGCTCCAAAATGAGTTACAGAAGTTTGCTAATCTGAGAAAGGACTGTAGAAGTCACAGAATTTTGAAAAGCATAAGGAGAACTCTCTGAACTACCTTGCAAAGAGGCAAAAAGCCATATATACAAAAAAAATTGCCCCTTAGGGCTTACAAAAATATCAGCCTCCAGAAAAAAATCTTCCCTTAGATCTTTTAAATGTAGTTAATGTTCCATTCAAGTGTATCCCTGTTGTCCATGTCAGTGACAGATCGCTCTCACGAGAAGCCTTTAGATCTTATGGAATACTTGCATTTACTTCTGGCCTCCATGTCCACCTTGAGACTTCATCCAAGCTACTTTGAACGCTCCGAAGCGTTACCATTAATATCGATCCACCTTTTGCCAGTAGAGATTCCAGCTATCACTAAGACTCGTGGCCTTTCTGCTCCTTCAGCTTTTTTCTGCTCAAGATCTCTCTACAAGTTGACCATCTTCAAGAAGCAGCATTCGACCTGCCCTGTTAGATCCAAACACCATGTTCACTAAGCTGACTGATCACCTTTGATCTCATAATAGATCGATGTCATTTATGCTCTATTGATCTCGTTCACAGGGGTAGTCAAACAGTCAAATGGCTAATCGTTCACCTTTAGTTCTTTCTAATTGGTCAAACAAATGCTACATGGGATCGCTAGATGGTCAAAGGTCATTCAGACTGAATCGCATGTCGGTGAGACACTTACCGTGTCTCCCTGATGCGAGTACACCCTATAGCAGCTATCAGCATAACACGCGATGGTCGGCAAGACCTCATATCGAATGCAAAAGTCATACTGATATCACCTTTGTCATTGCCCAGACCATCGACAAGATATATCGCTTTCGACAAGAGGTCTTGCCGAAAGCACCTAACAATAGATAGCACTTCAACTAGACCATCGACAAGATATATCGCTTTCGACAAGAGGTCTTGTCGAAAGCACGTAACAATAGATAGCACTTCAACTAGACCATCGGCAAGACTTCTTCGGGTCGGCAAGATGTTACAGTGAGCCCTTCATCTTTCTCCCTGAGACCAAACCTTTCATCTCGGCAAGACTCCCCTCCAGTTGGGAAGACCTCTTCTTGAACTCATTCTATCTCGGCGAGACCTTCGCTATCAGTGAGACCTCACGCTGAGCTCAAAACACTATGCCAAAGGGAGAAACCCTCGGCATGACTCACAATCATCGGCGAGACATCTCCCCGATGGCATCTCTTTTTGCTGAGACCCTACCTCTGTCGGTAGGACCTCATGTTGAACGCCTTCCGCTTTCCTTGAGCTCCAATCATTTCTTTCGATGAGATTCCCATGTTTCGGTGAGACGTTACAGCGAGGCCCACCTTTTCTCCCCGTTGACATCTCCTTTCGCCGAGACCTTCATTAGTCGCCGAGACATCTCCCCGGTTGGCGAGACGTCAACAATCGGCAAGACATCTCGCCGAACCATGAACCCTCGGCGAGATCTCCTCGATAACATCCCATGTAGATGAAACTCTTCAGGTCGGTAGGAATTCATGTGCTTGGTGAGACATTACACTGACCGATCCTTTTGTCAGGGGATGCAACTTCCTTCGGCGAGACCTCGCCCTGTCGGCCAGACCTCATGCCGAAGCCTTCATCTCCTAGCGAGCTCGGACCCACTTTTGGGGAGACCCTGCACCAACCTCACAGCCTTTCGGCGAGACACTCCTATCATCGCCGAGACATCTTCCCGAGCTCAACTTTACACCGAGAGTTCCATTCTTTCGGTGAGACTCTGGTTGATCGACAAGACCTCTCTTCGAACCCAAATTCTTTTGGTGAGCTAGCCTTGTGCACAACGGTCGGCGGGACCTCCTTGGTCGGGGAGAGATAGAAAACTCAGGGTGACCAAAATGTCTCATCGACCTGAGGATTTTTGAATGAATATAGCACAACAGCCAGTCGACAAGACATCCAGCTGGTCTCACGACTTTCCTCATCAGGAGTTTTATGCCAAATCTGAATGAGGGATGCCTTCCAATAGACTTACTTGTGACTTAGCATCAGACGTATGATTTACCCCTTGTTGCGAATGTTCCTCCATTTGGCCTCCATGAATCACTTGAAAATATAGACCCTGCCTGACTGAGCCCGCGGGTAAAAAATGGGTAACAATCCTATCAAATTATATGCTTGAGGTGTCTCTAGGCCAAGATCTAATTGTGAGATCAAGGGTGAAGAATGGTTGAGAGGAGTTCCCTATGATCTAGGAGAGGATGAAGGGTGGAGGTGAAGGTAATTAGAATGTGAATGGATAGGATTAAATTACCAAATTTAGTAAGGGAAATTAGGGACATGTGCACCTAAAAGGGCTATAACTTAGGGATGTGTTGATAGAATAAGGGGACCATAAGGACAAGTGTTCCTAGGTTCCCAATATTCTTGGAATGTGTTGAGAATAATAGGAGCACAAGAACAAGTGTTCTTAGGTCCCCATTATTCTTGGAAAGTGTTGAGAGAATAATGACTTAATTAAATAATAATATTTAATTATTTTAGCCACATGGTTGAGGTGAATAATAGGTGGAATATGTAATTAATTAATTAATTATTGTAATGATATGGAAAATGGTGGTTAATTAAATTTAATATAATTATTTAATTAAGTTATCCATGGACTTTAGATGAAAGGAATATGTCATAGGTTAATTAGGACTAGGTGATGGGATGTAGACCTAAGTGAAGGAGTTTGGTCAATTAGGGATTAGGTGATATGTTTAGTGATGATGAATAGACCTAAGGAATATTTTAGGTGTCTACAAAATGCTTATGATGTCTAAATTCAAATAGGATATAAGAGTGATCACTATAGGATTTTAATGAGGGAAAATCTTCAAACTTAATGGTGATGGTAATAGATAATTTAGATTTGAGTGGCTATGAAATGGAAGAGAATTTTTAATGATTTACAAATGGATGGGATGGAAAAATAGATGTGGAGAATGGAAAGAGGAAGTGGAACTATAATAATTCCATAGATTCAATACTCAAATAAGGCTTCACAATATCTAATCTTCAATTCTTGGGATGTTTAGAACTTGTACTTGATAATAGCTTCAATGTAGATCACATATGTGTTGGAGGAGAGAAAAGATACTAACTTTTCCAAATAACATCTACTTTATGAATTGATGGAATGAAAGAGACTATGTAAAAATCCCTAAGTTTTGGATGAATTGCTATTAAAAATATAATAATTATTAGGGAACAAATGAGCAATAACTTCCACTTTTACAAATTCAAACAAGAGCACTAGCATTAGTGACATGGGCACTATCACCCGTTGGTGCTAGTGAGATTGATAGCTCAATAGTTACAAGTTTTGAAGGTGTTTGGGTATGGGTTCCTAAAATTTTGGGTCTTGTAAACAATATTTCAATAATCACTAGAATGAATATAAATAGGTGTAAATGAGCCTAAAACACAATAGAGGAATGGACACTAAAAAAATGAGTGAAGAAACCTAATGCAAGGATGGAAAATTAGATAATTTTCATCATCAAACCCATATGGAAGAAATAAATTGGTTGCAAATTGTTTCTCAATAAAATATAAATGAAAATTATAAGGTCGGATTTATAGCAAAAATCTATTCTCAAAAGGAAGACATTAATGATGAAGAAATTATTTTTCCACTACAAAAAATGAAGACCATAAATATAGTTCTAGATTTGGTAGCTCAATTTGGTTGGTAAGTACATCATCTGTATGTAAATATTTCCTTCCTAAATGGACATATCAAAGAGGAAGTTTCAACCAAAGGGATGCATTGCATCAAACCTAGTCAAGTTATGCAAACTTGTAAAATATTTGTATAATTTGAAACAAGCTCTTTGAGCTTGGTATATCGAGCTTGAAAAGAATTCATTACAACAATGATTCACCAAGAATTTATATTATCCTAATATATTCTTTAAATAACAAGGGGGATTGTGATATTAAATTTTTAATTTTGATGATTTGATCATCAAGTAGGAAGTTCTTATAAGATTATTGAAGCAATGAAGAATGATCCCAGGACATCATTTGACATGATATATCTTGGGCTTCTACAATACTTTTTTATTAATTTTAATAAATCATATCTTTATACTCAAATTCAGTATGCCAAGACATCATTTTAGAAGTTTAGAATGGTGTAGAATAAAACTTCATATCAACACTAAAGGAGGAAAGCTTGCAATTATCACAAATATCTATCACCTCGAGTTAATGTAACTCTTTATTATGAAATGATTAAGAGTCATGTTAACCTAATATACACTTGAGGACATATAGAAATGATGTTGTGGGTTATCTTTTTATGTTCATGCAATAATCTAAGGTATCTCAATAGAAAGCAACAAAGTGGGTGTTGAGGTACGTTTGTGGTGCACTGGAGAAAGGAATATAATATAGACATAATGACCATTTTTATTAACAAGATACACTAATGTAGAATACATGAGTTCCTTAAATGATAGGAAATTCACTTTTGGTTTTTATTCTTATTTAAATCTACTTTGGTATCTTTAGGAAGTAAGAAAAAATTGTCGTTCATTCTTACACCAAATAAAATATTGTATCATATAGGAGGATCTATAAAAT
This sequence comes from Sequoia sempervirens, assembly GCA_007258455.2. Lineage (NCBI taxonomy): Eukaryota > Viridiplantae > Streptophyta > Pinopsida > Cupressales > Cupressaceae > Sequoia > Sequoia sempervirens. Next base: position 197,349 of record VDFB02334291.1, read on the forward strand.
TTATGAATCAATACATGGATAGGTCACTTATTGATGAGATTAGGAATACTTAAGAAACAACCTTTATTTTTTCTACAACAAGAATGGTATATTAAAACTTATTTACAATTAGCTTTTCATGAGCACACAATATACATTGAGGTTCAATGTCACTGAACATCCATAAACATGTTCAACAACATGATATTCAACTCTGCTCTTGTTCTACTCAAGGGAAACACACCAACATTTTCATCAAATCACTTGTAGTTATGAAATTCAAAGTTTTATGACACTTCTTTATTTGTGCTCTTGAGAAAATGATGTAACAAGGGGGGACTATTAATATTTATTTTTTACATCATACAAGGAATCTTGTATAATATATTGATCTATATTTTTTAATTTCTATTTTTATGAATATTAATAATACCTTCTCACTCATAAGTGCATGTTATATGTTGGTTGCATCTAATTGTTATGAACCTACATAAATTAATATAAATACTATAATATATTCAAAAATAGAATAAACCCTTGAGGTAGGGAGACACCATACAATGCTCCTTATTGGATAAAATCACTCCACAATATGTCTCCATATGGATCCAAACACATACAATACTTATCACATATCACAACTCTCATGCTTGCAATATAATACTCAACCACATATGTGGGATAAATACTTTTATTCTAATTAGTTGGTGAGGTGTTTTACAAAGAATATGCATCCACACCTTTATTTATTACTACCTAATACAATATAATAATCACATTTCTAGGTACATGACATTAACCAACTCATAATTTATAAATATTTTTCTACATTAAAATACTTGATTTGTGTTGGTGCACTATCATAAAACCCATTGAAAATGGATATGCAAGAATATTGCAAACTAATAGATTAAAAAAATCATGTGATACATCTTTTTTGGAACTAGATGAAATATTACTAGGATGAATTTTGATCTCACTTAGCTCTCTCATAACGGTTTGTATGGATGGTTAGGAAGGATTAGAGATTGTAATGAGAATGAGAGTATTAATGGGTATGGAATGTGGTGGAGGGTATAATTAGATGGAGAGTGGAGAGTGGAATGGGATAGATTTATGGGGGAGAGGTGCACATGGGAGGTAGGGATGATAATGGAGGAAACGAGAGGATTAGGATGAAGTAGGACGAGTAGGGGGTGTTAAAGCAATATGAATTCAGAGTAGGAGGGAAGGATAATAGAATATGATTGGGAACAAGAAGGAAGCGAACCATTATGAGTGGTTATACTATCTCCAATAATTTGGCTAGTACCTTTTAACATGTCTAAATCATAATATTTGGTCACAAGGACACATTAAAGCTCATTGACTAGAAATGATGATTATGCATTGTCATCTAACTTTGTATGTTCCTTGTTTAAGAGTTAAAATTTTGAAACCATCTCATAGTTCTTTTGATTCTCAATTGAATCAATTAAATATCATGATCATATGTCTCCTCATCATTGAGGTGGACATAGGTGGTCATATTTTAAATAATGGGCATGTAGGAGGAAGCCATTGGAATGGAAGGGTTTAACTAAGGACTTCACCTAAGGGGAACTAGGTACCTTGGAATATTGTTTGGTGTAAGGATTAAAATTGATGACTTGTAAAATAATGGTATTTTATTGAGATGAGTGCACACTATAACATATATGGAAACAAATGAAGCCTTAACCTAAAGCTAGACTCTAGTGGATGTAAGAAATACTAGGGTTCACAAAAATATGAAGATTTAATAAATTCCTAAACCTAAGAAACACATTACATCCTACACTATGATGATTTTTACCCAATTATAATGATAAAACAATACCAATATCAAATCAAATTGAATCTAAATTAAAAGAGCTAAGGACTGTGTAGTCAGATAAGGATAACAGGTGCTTTTTTTTATGACATGGTTACTTTGATTTATCGACGTGTTGTGACAAGTAATTAGAATCAATAATCGAGATTTAGAATAATTATTAAGATAGTGTGATGAAAATTTGATAGGATCCAAGCTTATACAAGAAGGGTTGCATGTCTATACTAGTAGTCTTGAACAAGGTTTAATCATATGACCTAATCTTCTAGTGCAACCTAGTCTAATGTTAATGTGACTTGTAGGGATCTATGTGAATTTGTGTTGTAAACCATTTGTGTCAAAAAAATGTATTGAGAATTATAATGGGTCTTTGATTTAAAGGCCAAATATAAGACCTAGACTTATATTCCAATCATAATTCAAGACCCTAGATGATTAGACAAGATCATGGTCATACCCCACAAATAATGCAAATGAAGAGATCTAATGAATCAATGTACAATGTAAAGACGTTTCTTGAAAGTGATTGTGAATCAAAATGAACTTATGTGTGATTTCATGAATGTCAATTAATTGCTAAAGACCTAGGAATTTCTATAAATGCATGCCCTTGATTACTCAACTGGAGATTTTAGTGCACAACTGATGAGGTAATGACTAGTTCTTAGAAAGGGAAACTCAAATTTAGGAGAATTTTGGATATGGACAAGGTCAAGTCATGTAGCCTAATCCATAGATTGATTCATGTTGTGTTTTTCAATCCACAAACTAGGTTTTGTTGTGTGGTATAGTCCATTGATTGTGCCATGCCATATGACCTAGTCCCAAGTGGGGAAGTGTTTGAAATTATGATTGGTTTGGACAAAGGGGATGTATAGTAGTGGTTGGTTAGTGGATTTTAGGGTAGGAGTCAATTAGCACATTGGAAATAGGTCAATTTAAGTGTCATGATAATATATTTATGGAATGCACTCAAAGTTGTATAAAACAAAGGTGTAAAAGTTTAGGGTATGCACTTTTACTCCCTACAACTTTATAGCCAAGCAAGTAGTGCTTTGAAGTGACAACCATTCACATTTTTTGTGCTTTTTAACACAAATTTATATCTTCTTCAACTCCTTTAATTTAAATAATTGATAATTTTATACATACATATATGGTTGCATCTTTAATCCCCCCTTTAACCTATACTTCCAACTTCTAATTTTTTAAACTTTTCTTCACTTGGCACACTATTTATTATTTTTTAGTACAATTCTCATATTATTATTTTTCATCTGAAATGTTGTTACAAATTAAACATGCACAAACTTTCTATTTTACTCAATCTCCTAAATTGTGAAAACCTTATATTCATTTTGTTTTATTAATTATATTCTTACCCCTATATATATTTTTCTACTACAAATAGTTAACAAAAGAGGAGTTACAATATGTAGCAAAAATCTATAATAGAGTTTCAAGGATCATAATATCAAAACACACATTAAGTTCAAGCTACAATAGGTGCAACCCCTCCAAAAAGACAATTCTTCATGGGGTCTTAAAAGATTGTCATCACATTATATTATTTAGTCACAATTGTAGAGGTCAAATATTTTATCCATTACTAGGGGAGAGGGGCCCATAGTGGAGCACCCTAACTTCGCATCTCTCAAAATCTTATGTGGAAATTTCAAATCACTCCAAATTTTGTAAAATAGTTTATTTGGCAACTCATGTGCTTATATATTTCGTTTTAGGGCTACATCATCAAGTATGATGCCACATCAACATGCTTTTTGTTGAGGTATCCAAAAAGGCCCCCAAAAAAAGTGAGACCGATAGTGGTGCACTAAGTCATGTTTTATTGGTGGGTTGATGTGGCATCACATGATTTGTCAGTTTGTGTACTTTATGGATAAAAAGTGTTTTGCAATTGGATATTAAGGTGCTCCACTATGGGGCCCACTATGGGCCCCTCTCCCCTATTAGTTTTAATTGTTAGATCAATCATTGTCTTGGAATTAGAGTCTTTAGCGACTAGGATCCCTCCTATCAAGAGCCAACTATTCTACAAGAGAAAGGTTGACTTGGTGATCAATGAAATTAATTTCAAACAATTCAACCTATTCAACTATTTGATTATTGTAGATCCAAGCAAGGACTTCACCATCATTAACATTGGAATTGTTAGGAATAACAAAACTACTCTTGGTTTCATTCTTCTCTTCATTCTAATCAAATTTATACTACCATTCAACGTGATCCACATCCTCCTTTTTAGATCAATTGATCATTTATTCATTAAATTGGAGAACTTCTATTTCGAGACATCCAAAGTCATAATCACTTGTGAAATAATTAAGAACAACGTAAATTTGCATGTATGAAGTCAATAAACATTCTTACTCTACCTTGAAAAATCTCATTGATCCTTACTTTCCATGTGAATCATGTAATTTCAATGGTAACACAAGCCAAACTTTATTTAACTTTCTATAAATACCATTGATATAATCAAAAACAATATCCTCCTATGAAATAAAAAAATCCCTATCCTAATCATTCCTAGTTTCAAATATCAAACTCCAAATAATAGAAGGAAAGTCTAAATTTTTTTTTTTATAAGATTCATTTACATTACGTATGATATAAGAGACAAGTTCAAAAGCCATTGGGACTTTTGAAATAACCAACAACAAGCTTTCGAAGAAGTCAAGTCCATTTAAAACAAACTTTTTTAGGTTTAAGAAAGGAAGACCAAATAATCTAACATACTTTATTCCATTTGGAATCACTAAAATCCATATCCCATCTAAGATTGAGGTAGTGAAATATCTCTTGAGGATAGTTAATTTGTGATTAAGTCTTGCTATTGATCTTAGACATAACAATACTATTGAGCTAAGTTATCCCAAAAAAATGTATTAAAAAGCAATTGAGAGTTATAACAATCCCTATGGCCTTAGTAAGAGTAATGAAGGTTATTTTTTGAGGATCGAGAATATCGAATCTCTTGACAATTTTTTATCATTCTTAATTATATCACGAAAATTTTGAACTCCCTTAGAAAACCTTTTTCTTGGAAGAAAAACCTAAAAAGAGCCAAACATCTATTTTTGTATTGAAAGGAGCACCATGTAGATCTAAAAATGTATACTTATCCCTATGTAAATTGTAAAAAATAAACTTAAACAACAATAACTAGTAAACATAAAAAATATTAGAGTTCATAAAAATAGGTAAATATTTCTATAAAAATATTATATATTCAACTAAATACAAGTGACACATATATAATTAAAAAAAAAAAGAAATTATATATTTTTGTTTAGATCCACATTTCAATTTATACCTAACGAATGATCACAAGAGTGGAGAAAGATGAAAAAATAATTAAAATGATGAAAAATAATGGTCGATGGCAGATTTAAACCAATAAAAAGTAATTGTGAAGAGAGGGGAAGCTAGTGAAGGATGTGCTTCAATGAAAGAAATAAAGAAACACTTGTGCTAATAATTAAAAAAATAGTCACTAAAGAGAATTGTTTAAGTAGTATGAGTGATAGTCATTTTTTTTTATTTTGATTAAAACAACATAACTTGAGTCAATTATACATTTGAAGGTTTGAATCTTGGTGGATGATGTACTCACGGCCATTATCCTCACCAATCATGCTCAACCAAATAATGACCTCCTACTTATCAAAATACAACCCTTCCACATTACAATAAAATCTTTAACTAAAAATAAACTAAACAAAGCCAAACCGTTTTGGTTGAGGTTTTCTTTCATATAAATTCTATGTTAACCCCTGTAGAGATTTGGTATCTTCCACCGTTTCTTGACCTCAGGGCAACGGTGAAGATCCGCCTTTCCACCGGGAGAGAAGCGCCGATAGAGAACTGTGGGAAGAGCCCTGTGGCCGCAGTGCAGAATCTGCTGCGTCCTGCAACTCTTTCATCCTCCTCCTCACGTCCTCTGCCTCCATCACTTCCCTCACCGCCCGTTCGACTTCCTCCCTCGGCACAAATCCATCCTCTTTCATCTTCAACTCAATCGCCACCCCCAACTGCTTCACGAGCAACAGCCTGTTCATCTTCTGTTCTGCCTGAATGGGCCAAGCCACCATGGGCACCCCAAAACAAACGCTCTCCAAACTGGAGTTCCACCCGCAGTGAGAAACAAACGCGCCGGTGGAGGAATGCGACAGAACCGAAACCTGCGCGGCCCAGTCGGTCACCACCAACCCTCGCCCTGCGATTCGAGACTCGAAACCCTCTGGCAGAACACCTTCGCGAAGCACCCACAGAAAGCACAGCCCGCTTGCCTCCAACCCCAACGCCAGCTCGGTTATCTGCGCCGGCGGCAGAACCGCCTCGCTGCCGAACGATACGAATATGACAGAACGAGCTGGCTGCTGGTCAAGCCATTTCAGGCAGCCGGACGGAGGATTTTCCTCTTTTACTACGCCCTGCGAAATGACAGGTCCGATCGTGTAAACAGCGGGCATGTTGGTGCCTGTCTCTAGGGTTTCTAAAGCCGGCCGATCCAGTTCCCTGAAGGTATTTATAATAAACCCTTGAGCTTTTCTCAAGTTGGAGCAATTGTAAAGAAAACAAGCGTAGCAGGGATCAGCTCTGTCGCTAAGGCTGCTTGGCAATTCGGTCAAATGCATCGGCAGGAGCCCCGGGATCTCCACCGGATCTACTAAATCGCCCCGCGAGTCGAGCTCGGGAAGGTGGAACATTAAGCTCATAAACATAGCCGGCGAAGTCGAAAAGATATAGCTGGGGATGCCGCAGTGCGCCGCCACGTCTAGGAATGCCGTGTTGAACATGTCCGTCACGAAGGCGCAGGTTGAGGACGAATTGAGCAAATTCTTCAGTACATTTTCCAGAAGGGGTGCAGTTTCTTTTGTGACCTTTGTTCTGAGGGTCACTGGTTTCATCTTTTCTGGGTGGAGTTGCACCTCCGGGAGCTCGATGAAATGGACGGGGAGAGAGTGGTGTTGGAGGTAGTTTTGTGCGTAGGGGAGCTGGCGCGGGCAGAGATTGCAGTTGAGGGTGATGAGCGTGATGGATGTGCCGTGGGAGGAGGCCAGGCGCTTCGATAGTTCCAGCAGTGGCATCAGATGCCCCATTCCTAAAGCGGGCACTATTACAACATGAGGGTTTTGCCGGCTTTCTGAACAATCCATCCCCAAACTGAGTTAAGTATTTTACTTGCGCGATCACAGCATAGCGAGCTGTGAAATTACAGCTCCAGAAATTCAACGGTCTCCCAGTTCTGGCAGCTGAGCAGGCTGTAAAGGATCCATCACTTTGGTAGGAATATGGTAGGCTAGCTATCAAAAAAACGTGATCCTGAGAAAAGTCTGAGAAAATTTGAGACGGAAAAGTGGTCTATAGATCGCGAATCAGCTTTTGTGTGGTGCACGATTACGTGGTATGTATTGCGTACAATCGTATTCTTCCAATCTTCATACACATTAAAGCTCGACTGATTTCCAGACGTGTAAGGTGCATAGGGGACCGGGAGAGGACCCACTGGGCACCCTAACGCCAAGGCCTGGCTTTGTAGTTCATTCTGGTTTAACAGTCATAAGGAGTTATTTGTAGACCTGGTGGTACTTGAATATTTAATTTTAATTTTTATTTAGAAGTATTCATTTTAAAACATATTTTCAATTCTTACATTAATAAGAGGGAAAGATTTTCAATTATCATTTTTTCATAATAAGAAATTTGCCTAGAAATATTTTAGTTGTTCAAATTTAAACAAAAAATTACATTTAAGCAATCACATTGGGATATGAGATAATTTGTATGTCTTAAAATTCTATGTGGCAATTTTAAATCACTCTTGATTTTTACTACTTGGCAAGTCCCTTGCTTATAACTTAATTTGAGGGTCACCCCATCAAATATGATGCCATGTCAGCATACTTTTTGTTGAGGTGTTCAAAAAGACTCAAAAAAAGTTAGGCTGGTAGTTGTGCACTAAGTCATGTTTTATTGGTGTGTTGATGTGGCATCACATGATTTGTTACTATTTAGATTTAAGGAATGTATTTAATTCAATTATGAGTACTCATGGTCAAAACTAACAACTTTAAAGTCACAACTATCAGTGTTATATTATTAAAAATATTGGGCATTAAATCAACAAATGTTATCACAACTATTGGGTCCTTTCCCCTATTCATTCCATAGAGTTAGAAGTGCGTGTCGATCATCCCCCACAAATTTTCACTAGAAATTTTGCTCTTTATTTAAAAATTCTATAATTCATAGGATGAAACTAGTAGACTATGTACTTCTAAAATTAGCTTTGCCCGATTTTTTATATTTGAATTTATGCAAAAATGTGATATTTAGAAATATCTTAAAGGAAATTGTTAAATTGCTATAGTTAAATTTTTCCTTGCCATTATTCTTGTTAGATTAGTTTTGTATTTCTAGACAACAAGTTTAAGGGTGCAACAATCTATATGCAAGGATTGATGGAATGGACTCTTTTTAGTTCTCCAAATCCAAGTGTTGCTAGAATGATTTGCTCCTTGTAATGTGGATGTTCCTTATTATTCATCCATGTGTTTAATTGCACAAATAATTATCTCTAAATACAAAAACATAAGGAGTATTCCAACAAACATGTACCAAGTCAAATCCTAATGGCTAGTGGAAAAAGGCAAGAATTGATAATTTTTAATTTTAAAAAAATAAATTTTGAGGTCAATCTCAAGTGGCTTGATATCAAACCCAAGAATTTTGGAACAACTTGGTTTAGCGAATGCAAATCATAGGATCTATAACAAGTAAAAGGAAATGTGTGTTGATAATGAGATGTGTGAGAATATGTGCAAATAGGTTCCTAAGTCAAATGTGTGGAAATGTGTGTAGATAGGGATGGATAAAAGATTAGGGAATGAGACTGATAGAATCCGTGATTGAGATCCCACAAACCCTGGATGATATTCTGAAGAGAAACCTGTCACACACAAATGAGAAATTACACAACAAAATATGTGAAACAATAATGATTATTGATTACTAAATGATTACAATGAAGGATTGAATATCCTTACGTAGACTCAGGCCAACTCAACATGTGACCCTAAATGATGGAGTTTTGACTGAGACAAGAGTGAGTTAACAAAATGCATGAATCGGTTAAGTGACTTTATCTTGCATGCAACATAAAGAATAAAGTACATGACTAATTGAAATGCATAACTAATGCAATAACACTCTCAATCAGAACTAGATGACCTTTTCCTAAGTTTGCATTAAGCACTGGAGTAAATATTAATTAATTTACTCCAACACCCCCCTGAATGACAACTGGGGAGAAGCAAAAAACTGATGAAGGAAAAGAATGCAATGATAGATGCAGAATGGGTGTCGACTACAAGGCCTGATGAGGTACCCATGAACAAGTAATGAAATTTCTTATAACTGGAGAAAAAGAGAAAACCACATTGGAAAAACTCCTCTCTAAAAGAGAAAAATAAATGACTGTACTAAAGAAAGAAGGATAGGAGGACTCAATGTGACCCCCCAAAGGACTACTTTTGTTATGCAAGTACAATAGATGTCCCCCTAATAGGAGAGAGAAAATGAAGATATGAATCCCCCCATAATGAAAGAGCTCCCATGCCAATGATGAATGCCAAGGAGGAAATGTTGTTTGCAGGCAGTGGATCATATTTTGTCTTTGGATTTGTTCTCTATTAGAGAAGCCAAACCAAAAGAATGGGTGTTTTTGGAATCCAAATCTAGATGATGTGTGCCTCTGAAAACTGCTCACATGTCCATATGTCAGAAAGCGATGATGTCGATCCAAGATCCAGTGAAGACTGATAAAGAACAAGCTACAAAGGTGATGAAGATGGTGGGTCAACAATGGTGATGTGGATGTCAACTAAGAGGAAAGGAGAAAATCCAGGTGGAAAAACTCCTAACAATTTATTCAAACTAAAGAAGAAAGTTGCAATGGTTGAAGAACTGCACAGATGCCCTCCAATTGGGATGATGCCATTGTTTATCCAATGCTCAATATTGTCTCGCTAGAAAGAAACACTGGAAGCATATGAGGATGTGGCTCTGAAAGTTCATGTAGTCAAGAACCCTACTACAAAGAAACTCTGGAAGCACATGAGGATGTGACTCTAGAATCTCATTTAGATAGGAATTTAGAACAAAAGAACACTTTTGGTTGCCGATTGGAGGAGCAGTGTGGAACTCAACGGTTAATTAACAACTTTTAATATTCTAAGTTTGTTTATTCATAAGCAAAATGAAAGAAACTTATACTAGATGCTTTAAGTAGAAACCCCCATAAGGAACTTTATTTAAGTTCAATTTTTACAAAGCTCCAAATTTTCCCAGATCTTTATCATGTGGTGCTTGCAAAGCACATACAATGTTTAAAGAATCAACAAGGAAGAAATCAAGGAGCATGCAAAAAAAAGGGAAAGAAACATGCATGCATCTAGAAACAAAGGTTTACATCTGCCTCCATTGTGGTGAAAATCTTCACAGAAATTTGCCTTTGGAGGCACGCTATGTTGAAAGAGTGGGTTGCGCCATATCAACTACTATCGTATTCTCTTGTGCAATTGTGATACCAAATATATGGGGCGATCTGCAAATCCAATGCTAGTCTATGGACCTAAGCGGATGATTTGGAAGCAAATCATGCCACAATTGCATCTTCAAGTCATGCCAAAAACATGCCTTTGTCCAGCGAAAATTGTGCATGAGAGAGCAACCCCTCTAAAAACCAATATGGCTTCCAATAGACACGTGGGTCTTTGATTGATGACACAATTTTGAAAATAGTGAGTGGGTCTAGACAGTTCTCTACAAACATATTGCACCCCTCCAATGATTTCAACCACAGACTTTGGAGTGGAGGAATGAGAGAGAGTCACCTTCACAGAGGAGGCAGGAAATAAAGCTCAATCACCAAACACGTGGCCTTCCCTTCTGATAAAAAGGATTCTCTATAGAATTGAATCAGCCTGCTAACCCTCAAAAGAGGTGAATCATCTTGCCTATTAACAAATAGAGAATATAAAAATTCCCAAACATAGATTTAGGAAGTCGATTTCATGAACAAACACAAAGATTAGTTACTAGGTGGGTCGATTCCATCTTGTCATGCGTGCAGGTTGCTAACCAACAGTGCTTCTAATGCAAAAAATTCCTCAAAAAAGTGAACAAGGATCTTCAGATCTGGAGCTCTGATACCATGATAGAATCCATGATTGAGATCCCACAAGCCCTGGATGATATTCTGAAGAGAAACCTGTCACACACAAATGAGAAATTACACAACAAAATATGTGAAACAATAATGATTATTGATTACTGAATGATTACAATGAAGGATTGAATATCCTTATGTAGACACAGTCCAACTCAACATGTGACCTTGAATGATGGAGTTTTGACTAAGACTGGAGTGAGTTAACAAAATGCATGAATCAATTAAGTGACTTTATCTTGTGTGCAACACAAAGAATAAAGTACATGACTAATTGAAATGCATAATTAATGCAATAACACTCGCAATCAAAACTAGATGACCTTTTCCTAAGTTTGCATTAATCACTGGAGTAAATATTAATTAATTTACTCCAACACCCCCCTAAATGGCAACTGAGGAGAAGCAAAAAACTGATGAAGAAAAGGAATGCAATGATGGATGCAAAATGACTCTCGGCTACAAGGCCTGATGAGGTACCCATGAACAAGTAATGAAATCTCTCATAACTGGAGAAAAAGAGAAAACCACATGGGAAAAACTCCTCTCTAAAAGAGAGAAAAAGAAATGATTGTACTAAAGAAAGAAGGATAGAAGGAGGACTCAATGTGACCCCCCCAAGGACTGCTTCTATCATGCAAGTAGAATAGATGTCCCCTTCATAGGAGAGAGAAAATGAAGATATGAATCCCCCCATAATGAAAGAGCTCCCATTCCAATGATGAATTCCAAGGAGGAAATGTTGTTTACAGGCAGCGGATCATATTATGTCTTTGGATTTGTTCTCTATTAGAGAAGCCAAACCAAAAGAATGGGTGTTTTTGGAATCCAAATCTAGATTATGTGTGCCTCTGAAAACTGCTCACGTGTCCATATGTCAGAAAGCAATGATGTCGATCCAAGATCCAGTGAAGACTAGTAAAGAACAAGCTACAAAGGTGATGAAGATGGTGGGCCAACAACGGTGATGTGGATGTCAACTAAGAGGAAAGGAGAAAATCCAGGTGGAAAAACTCCTAACAATTTATTCAAACTAAAGAAGAAAGTTGCAATGGTTGAAGAACTGCACAGATGCCCTCCAATTGGGATGATGCCATTGTTTATCCAAATCTCAATATTGTCTCGCTAGAAAGAAACACTAGAAGCACATGAGGATGCGGCTCTAGAAGTTCATGTAGTCAAGAACCCTACTAGAAAGAAACTCTAGAAGCACATGAGGATGTGACTCTAGAATCTCATTTAGATAGGAATTTAGAACAAAAGAACACTTTTGGCTACTAATTGGAGGAGTAGTGTGGAGCTTAATGGTTAATTAACAACTTTTAATATTCTAAGTTTTTTTATTCAAAAGAAAAATGAAAGAAACTTATACTAGATGCTTTAAGTAGAAACCCCCATAAGGAACTTTATATAAGTTCAATTTTTACAAAGCTCCAAATTTTCCCAGATCTTTATCATGTGGTGCTTGCAAAGCACATACAATGTTTAAAGAATCAACAAGGAAGAAATCAAGGAGCATGCAAAAAAAGGGAAAGAACATGCATGCATCTAGAAACAAAGGTTTGCATTTGCCTCCATTGTGGTGAAAATCTTCACATAAATCTGCCTTTGGAGGCATGCTATGTTGAAAGAGTGGGTTGTGCCATATCAACTACTATCGTATTCTCTTGTGCAATTGTGATACCAAATAAATGGGGCGATCTACAAATCCAATGCTAGTCTGTGGACCTAAACAGATGACTTGTAAGAAAATCGTGCCACAATTGCATCTTCAAGTCATGCCAAAAACATGCCTCTATCCAACAAAAATTGTGCCTAAGAGAGCTGCCCCTCTAAAAACCAATACGACTTCCAATAGACACACAAGTCTTTGATTGATGACACAATTTTGAAAATAGTGAGCAGGTCTACAAAGATATTGCACCCCTCCAATGATTTCAACTGCAAATTGTGGAGCAGAGGAATGAGAGAGAGTCACCTTCACAGAGGAGGCAGAAAATAAAGCCCGATCACGAAACTCATGGCCTTCCCTTATGATAAAAAGGCTTCTCTATAGAATTGAATCAGCCTGCTGACCCTCAAAAAAGGTGAATCGACCTGCCTATTAACAAATAGAGAATAGAAAAATTCCCAAACATAGATTTAGGAAGTCGATTTCATGAACAAACACAAAGATTAGCACCTGGGTGGGTCGATTCGATCTTGTTGTGTGTGTAGGTTGCTAACCAATAGTGCTTTTGATGCAAAAAATTCCTCAAAAAAGCAAACAAGGATCTTCAAATCTAGAGCTCTGATACGATGATATAATCCGTGATTGAGATCCCACAAGCCCTGGATGATATTCTGAAGAGAAACTTGTCACACACAAATGAGAAATTACACAACAAAATATGTGAATCAATAATGATTATTGATTACCGAATGATTACAATGAAGGATTGAATATCCTTATGTAGACTTAGTCCAACTCAACATGTGACGTTGAATGATGGAGTTCTGACTGAGACAGGAGTGAGTTAACAAAATGCATGAATCAGTTAAGTGACTTTATCTTGTGTGTAACACAAAGAATAAAGTACATGACTAATCAAAATGCCTAATTAATGCAATAACACTTGCAACTAGAACTAGATGACCTTTTCCTCAGTTTGCATTAAGCACTGGAGTAAATATTAATTAATTTAGTCCAGCAGAGACAACATAGTACAAGGGTACATTACTTATAGTTGTATAATTGTATTTGAGTCGTTTCATCAAAATGAGCCTAAAACTAAATGAGAATTTGCATGGGTGCAAATTTGACCCTTAATTTGAAGTGCATGCAAATCTAAAATGAGCATGTATTTTAAAGTATATGAGCATTCTCGACCATGCATGAAAAAAAAAAAAAAACATAAAAGGATATGAGGTCCATGTAAAATAATGGATCCATGTTGATTTCTTTATCTTCCTCTCCTTGGCATGCATGTTGCATAAAAAAATGAAAAATAGAGAAAATATATGCAATGAGTAGCTTTTGTCATGCAAGTGAAATAGGCATAAATAACAAGTTTGCTTAAACTATCTAACAACATTTCAAAGTAGGAAAAAGAGACAAGTTGGGAACTCTACATATACATAAAGAGATTCAAATATTATGCCTAGTGTTGTGACAAGAATGTGGTATAACGCTTCAACCATGACCATGTAACATGATTGGGATTTTTCTATGTATATTGATGAGGTTTTTCCTAGCATAATGTATCGGATTCATTGGTGATAGTATGTGTCCTATCCATTTGGTTGCATATAAATTAAGTGTGCAAGGAATTTGAGGAGAGGGAAAAACAATACATGAAAAGGAAATTCGATCCAAGGAGATGTAAGCATGTGAACAAATAGATCATGTAATAAATGTGATTAGTAACATGACATAACAAGTAAGTAGTAAAATAATGAATGATAAGCATGTAAAGCACATACACTAGAGCTAATCAAGGCATATGATATAAATTTTCTCCTACTATAGGCAAATGAAGGTGTAATGTAAGAAAATATGATATTGGGAAGGAATGACATCTCTAATGTGTCTCTAACGACATGATAAGGTGTGCAAGAACTCAATAGGATAATGATCCAAAATCAGATGCAATGTTTGGATCAAGTTAGTTTCACAAGCAAATACAAGTTTCAAGTGTGCTTACAACAAAGAGAAGGTTGCTTGAAGTGACTCTATGAGAATTTTGTATTGTTGTAAGATTACATGTAGCAAAGGAAAATATCTTTGACATCATTACAAGTGTTTTAAAGATGATATAAGTGGGTTGACAACATGTTGTAGGTCATTGGAAAACAATCTTTTGTTGAAGTTATTGTGTTTAGTGATTTATATTGCTTTCAACAATGTTTTAAACAAATTTCAAAAATGCATACAATGAATATGTGTCTAGAGTTTGGGTCTAATGACATATGGAATATTGATGGTGGTTTGAAACAACACTATGGAGTCTTGTAGTCATTTATCCATATGCATGCTTCATGTAAGTCATTTTGGCCAATTCAAATATATTGAAGGATAGCTAGGGTAAGATGATTTACCTTTCCATGTGTCATGGCAATGGTTAGGGCATCATTCACTTGCTTGTGGAAAATAATTTTTCTTCATAGAGTTATGCCCATTTGCATTCTTTGTGGCAAGTGATGCTATATATCCCTTGTTGGCAATCATTCGAGCTAAGATGATAGTTATTTGGATTGCAATGTGAATGTGTGGGTGGTTGGACAATTGCAAATGTACAAACATTTTTATTCTAATGCAAGTATCCATCTTCCCCTTATGTTGTGGCCAAATAAGGGATAAAGATAAATATTGAGTCATTTTAAGGTTTGGTTGGCTCAAGTAGGGACTCTCATTTCAAATTCATGAATAGAGAAAAGGTGTACCAAAGTTCTCACAATAGTAGGAGTAGAGTGGAGATAGGGGAGGCTATAAGTTTATTGTACAACATCAAATGACCATTAAAAATGATATTTTTCTCCACCTATTAACACTAGATAGTGATGATATGTTATTAGCATTAACTTCTTGGAGTTTTTCACCCTTTTAGGTATTCTTTAAATGAAATATTGTGTCTTGTGTATAATTTCATGGATGTTTGTGTTTTGATTATATTTTTTCCTTGTTATATAAATTTACATATTGTCGTAAGTAGGTTGCTAAGAGTTGCATTGAAGGAGTTAACTTAGGAATCTATAATTGATGTAACATTAGGGGTTTTTATGAAGGGGACCCCCCCTCAAACACAATCATAGAAAAAAAACAAAAATTCAAGGACAAAGAATTATGCAACTATTATTATTCTTTTATCAAAATAGCTACAAAACATGCAATAGAGATTACTAGGGTCACAAGACCTCTATTACAACACTATGGGAAGCAATACATGCACAAAATTAGACATGCAAGTCTAGAAGAAACAATAATGACCACTGATAGCAACAACACCCAACCTTGTGCTAAAAGTGACAACTTAAAATTTTTTCTATCCCAAATGAGCTCCTTTCCATTTGTGATAAATTTATATGATTTTTCTGCATGTCACATAATTGTGACTCCCATTTGGGTGCCATATGAATCCAGTTGTCCCTTTTTTTCCTACCTAAGAAAATTATCCAATTGTAGTACCACTTTCAGGAGCCATAACTTTTCATCCAAGTACCCAATTGAGCCTATTTTTTAAAAATTGAAGTATTCAAAGTGCTTTATGATGCCCTGAATCCATAAATAGGTTTTGACCACATTTCTAGCTTAGAAAAGGCTGTTTAAGGCCTCATATCTCAATATAAAAAAATTATCAAGATTTCAAAAACTTAAATGATTAATATTTTCCATTCCTAAACTAATCTTGGCTTGAAACTCACCCACAATGTTTAGTTTAGCAATTTGGAGATTTGGGGAAAATTTTGAGTTCCAACGCATTCATATGCCAACTTACTAAAAGTAGAAACCTATTATTTTTAGCCCTTATATACCATACCAAAATAGAAATTAAAAAATGGGTGATGCAAGATTTCTCTTACACCTTGGATGCTCCTGCATCAGACACGTGTGGTAATTTGAAAGGTGACCTTGTCACATCTCATGTGTTTGAGGAAAACCAAAACAATCAACCTCTGCCTTAGATAACCATGATGAATCTTCAACAAGCCTTCCTTTCCACTTAACCAAATATTCTTCATATTGCTTGTTTCTTGTACACTTTTTCGCACATGGCCATCTATGATTTAATTTCTCTTCCTTCTTTTGAGTAGGTGCCAGGATATCCAACTATTCCTTTATTGGAAATCCTCCATGTTTCCTTCATGATTCTTTGTCAAATCAACAATGTTGAACACAAAACATATGGTTATTCCGCTCATAAACTCTACCTAATACGAATTTCCTAAATCATGCTTCTTCAAGATCTTGCATGGTCCAAATTTCTTCATTTTTAACTTGTTATACGTTCTCATTGGGAACCTTTATTTCCTTAGGTGAACAATGACTTCATCTCCAACTTGGAATTCCTTAAATTTCCACTTCCAATCTACCTTAGCCTTGTATCAAGAATTAATATTCTTAATATGATTTCTTACCTCTTCATGCAAGTTCTTTAGGTGCTTTGAAAAATCTTCAACCTCTGCATTGCTCTTTTCAACTTTGTCAATCTTTCTCAACTCAAAAGCATTCCTCAAAATACTCCCATATACAATTTGGAATGGGGATTTACTAGTATTTTTGTATGCAAAATTTGTCTGTGGTGAAATCAAATCCCATCCCTTAGGCTTATCTCCTACTAAGCATCTCAATAGTTTGCCTAGACTCTTATTCACCACCTTGTCTACCCATCAGCCTGTGGATGGTGTGTAGAACTAAAATTCAAATTGGTTTTTAGCTTCTTCCATAGTGTTCTCTAAAAATACCCAACATATTTGGTATTTCAATCTAAAACTATACTATTAAGTCGACCATGTAGTCTAACCACTTCTTTGAAAAATAACTTTGTAATGTAAAAAACATCACTAGTCTTTTGAAACAGAATGAAAAGTGCCATCTTTGAAAATATGTCAACCACCATGAATATTGAATTGTGTCCTCTTTGTGTCCTTAGTAAACTAAGAACAAAGTCCATGTTGATATCTTCCCACGACCTCTCTAGTACAAGTAATGTCTGATATAGCCCATTATTCTTACTCCTTTGACCATTTGGCATATTTTGCAACTTTGCACAAAATTCTTCACATCTTGGTGTAAGTATGGCATGTAATTATTCTTACTAACAAGAGCAATGGTTTTATCTCAACCAAAGTGGCTTGCCAATCCTTCACTATGCTTCTCCTTAATCGGGTTCTCTCTCATAAAAATCCTCAGAATGCACATTTGGCTTCCTTTGAACAACGTACCATCTTGGATTTGAAATCTAATAATCTCATCCTATCCATAGAAACATGTTCCAAACAAGATTTCTAGGCCTCTGCAAAGTCTAGATTTTTAGGATGAAATTTTTTGAGTTCATTGAACCCAAAAACCTTTATCTTCATCTTTGTCAACACATTTTTCCTTCTTCTTAAGGCATTTGCAACTTTTTTTGACCTTCCACTCCTTTGTTTAAAAAAAAAAAGTATAACTGCAAAAACTCAATCCACTTTAAGTGCCTTTTATTCAACTTTCCTTGACTACTAAGATATTGCAAAGCTTGATGATTAGTATATAGAACAAACTATTTTGGAAACAAACAATGCCTCCATTTCTTCAAAGCCTAAAAAATAGCATAAAATTCTTGATCATAAATTACATAATATTTTCTTAGCTTCATTCAACTTCTCACTAAAATAGGCAATGGGTTTACCTTCCTAACTCAAAATATCCCTAATAACACTACCACTAGCATCACAATCTACTTGAAATATCTTATTGAAATTAGGAAGTGCCAAAAAAGTTGCTCTTTGACTTTCTTCAACATATCAAATTTCTTGACTGCTCCTATAGTCCACTTAAACTCTTTTCTATCCCGTCTCATTGTTTTATCTAGCGGTGCACAAATACTACTACTTTTTTTGATAAAATTTCTATAAAAAATTTCCAAATCATGAAAAGATCTTACCTCCATAATACTACTTGATTTAGGCCACTCAATGATAGCCTTCACTTTCCCTAGGCCCATCTTAAGCCTTCACTTTCCCCGTGACAACAATGCATGATGTTATGTTGTGTCACCAATGTTTGGGCCATCCCAAGCCACGGTTACATGAATCATTTGAATCATCTCTCTCATATTAAGTGTCAATATGTACATTGTCGTTTTAATCCAATGTTTAAATTAGAATCAAAGGATGATTATACTCAATTTCTGATAGATAAAAGGGTGCCTTCACCATATGGTTGACCGAACCATAGCACAAAAGATAATGGGTAAACAAATGTACTTGATGATAACATATATCATGTTATTGATTATAAGATAACATGCTTATCAACATATTATGTGAAATGTTATTACTGTTAGAACAAAGCAACCACATTATAGTGTCCTGATTTTAAAATAATAATATAGTGGAAAAATCAAAACTGAACGATATGAGAACATATTTTGGATAGAATGGAATGAATACAAAACCTTACATGTCTTTGACTGAATGATACTTTTATTCTATTAAATATGCTTTATTTCATTGGAATTGATTAATCTTGAACTTGTAAATTATCCATGTTCCATTTTGAATTGATTTGTGATCCATATGAGACAAGTGACTATTGTTTTAATGATTCCTTTGTATCTTAATTGAGACTAGTTTTTACTAAAAGATCAAATGGAACACCTGAATGAAGTTGATACTTTTTCTAAATATGGAATCTTGTATGAAAGAAAGATTTTTCTTTTAATATTCAAAATGCATACACATATTCCAAACTATGTTTATTTCTAGACATATATGTGTACATGCATAAATGCTTCATTTATGCATGTGCACATACATGTGGTATACCTTTTGATTTCATCTTGAATTACTTATTGATTAAGATTGTTAAACTTCATTTACAAAGGAAAGAACTGTAGAAATGGAACTTGGTGTTGAATTGCAATACGAGTCTTAATGGAGAGATAGTTGTATAATGAATAGATGAATGGTTATACTAGATTTCATATGGAATATTTGTTGATGCTATTGAAATGGAATGATACAAGAGTACTTTGATAGATTGTAACACACTAGAATATGATGATAATAGATGGTCTAAAAGGGAGGGATACCCCTTTTTTATGATGAACTTTTCTTCCGAGAATCACTGCTAGAGAGTGTAGATTTTCTTTTCCAAATCTAACTTGAGTTGCATTTTATGCAACATGAGCTTGGCCAAGCTTTGCAGTCATTTTTAATTACATAATATATTGTTTAATATTTATGCTCTCTTTGTTATTTATTTTATTACCTAATATGGAACTTGCATTTTCTAGCAGTAGATAGACATGCATGCAGTTAGGCACACACATATTCCACCTTGCAAACTACATCTCTTGCTATGTGTTTTGTGCAGGGTCAGGTATTCTTCGACGGATTGAAGAATTTTGGGGAAGCATTGCTTCGTGCTTGGGTGGAAAAGCACCTCAACCATGTTCTAATCCACTAGTGGAGGTGAGCTGTCAAAAAAGAATTATATTGGAATCCTATTTATGTACTTGTATCATTGATGCAATTGATGTATTGATTTTGAGGCGTTTGAATGCCAAGTCAAACTTTATAAATTGACTATTGACATTTGGAAATGAATATATATTCCTAGATTTTTTAAAAAAAATTATGGACATGAAATTGCTAAATAGAAATAGCTATGGGATTTATATCATAAATTTTATATTCATAATGTAAAATTTTTAATTTATTGAAGAAAATTTAGTTGGGCATGTTACATGTTAACTGATTCTTGCTATGGATGTATGGACATACAAATAACAAACAAATTGAAACAACATATTTGAACATGTGAGTGTAATTGAAGAAGAAACAAACCATACATCTAATTTAGATGAATGCAATAATCAGACACAATTTTTTGAAGTCTTCGATAGTGTTAAACTATGTTGCAGTAGTCCTCCAATTCACTTTGAATGGTATATTGCAACATAGTTGAACAAGGTGATAATTTTAAAACCATGTCTCATTATTGTTAATTATATCTATAATATTCAACAATTCTTTAGGGAGAATTGATATTTCGAACGACTTGTTATCACCTAAAATTGCACCCCATTGAACCTGATGTTCAACACCTCAGTGTAACATGGGAAGACCTCTAAAGATGTGGGTTTCTTGTAAACAGAGGTCAACCTCCGGAGAAGGCCGGCTTCCTATGGTGTCACCTAACTACTGATCTTGTAAGGAAAAGGGAGAAGGAGAATGCATAAAAATGAAAATTAAATCCTATGGTGATACACCAAAATGACAAGAACAATGAGACACTCAAGTTACACTTGAATACTGATGATGGATATGGGACTGCACAATAAGTTTCTGTAGATTATGCATAAGTATTTCACAAACAGGTTTGACATGCACACACTTTCAAGAAGGAAAAGCAGATTTTCACAAATTAAAAGCTCATGTGCAATTAAGTAAACACAGTTTGTAACCTACATAATACTACTTTTGCAAAGAAAGGCATGCTAACATGAGACAAAGCTATAAGGAAGAGAAATATTTCACGAAGTAGCTTGATCAATCACCTAAAAATGCACAATATTTTGCAAAGAACTAGAAGGCAAATTGAACCATCAATGGTAACCAAGGTAAATTTTATATATCATGCTCCAAAATGAGTTACAAAAGTTTTCTAATCTAAGAAAGGACTATAAAAGTCACAGACTTTCGAAAAATCATGAGGAGAACTCTCCTACAAAGAGGCAAGAAATGCCATATATACTAAAATATGTCGGCCCCTAGGGCTTACAAAAATATCCATCGTTAGAAAGATCTACCCTTAGATCTTTTCAAATGAAGTTAATGTTGCATTCAAGTGTACCCCTGTTGTCCATGTCGATGTGAAAAATTGACCTCAGGAGAAGCCTTTAGATCTTTTGCAACCACAGTATTAACTTCATGGCCTCCGTGTCCCCCCTCGAACTTCCCTGCTGAGCTGCTTTGAACACTCTTGAGCTCAAAGAAAATCCATGTCGCTTTCATTTTGTTGATCTTCCTCTCACCGGTCAAACTTCCATGACTCGCCTATAGCTTCCTCTGATTGGTTGAATAGATGCTACATGGGATCGCCAAACGGTCAAAGATCCTTTAGACAAAAATTGCATGTCGGTGAGACACTAATTGCGTCTCCCCGATGCGATTATGCTCTTATAGCAGCTATCGGCATAACACGCGATGGTCGGCAAGACCTCATATCGAATGCAAAAGCCATACCGATATCGCCTTTGTCATCGCCCAGATCATTGGCAAGACTATCGCTCGTCGGCAGGACATCCCCTTGTTATGACAACTTCCGCTCGGAGTCTCCCCGATCTCAAACTTGTGAATGACTATCAACAAGAGCTTTCTGGTCAGAAAGAGATTACACCGAGGGTCCTTTTGTTTTGGTGAAAGCTCACTTCATTTCAGGGAGACATTGCTTGGTCGGTGAGACATCACGACGAACTCAAATCCTTCGCTGAGCTCACCAGTTCCTTTCTTGTCGGGGAGACATCCCTCAGTCAGCGAGACCTCTCGCCGAGCTCCTTTCCTTTCGGAGAGACCACCGCTTTCGCCGAGACATCATGTCGAAGTCAACTCCATGGCCAGGAGTCTTACTGATTCCAAATGTCCACTCAGCGAGACCCTATCAGGTCGGCAAGACCTCATATCGAATGCAAACTGCTTTCCCCGACACCGATCATTTCTTTCGATGAGACTCCCCCTCATCAGCGAGACGTTACACCGACCGCCTCCATTTCTCTCGAGCTTGAATCCTCTCTTTCGCTAAGACTCCCACCATGTTGGCAAGACCACATGCCGATGATGCCTCCTTTCGCCGAGACCTCATGCAGTCGGAGAGACATCATCCTGAAGCAACTCATTCCCCTTGACGCCACCCTTGTGAACGACTATCGGTAGGACTTCCTCGGTCGGGAGAGATAGAAAACTCATGGCGACCCAAATGTCCCAGTGACCTAAGGATTCTGAATGAACATAGCACAATAGCCAGTCGGGAAGACAACTGGAGGGTCTCAGCGACTTTATCTCTGGGGAGTTTTGTGCCAAATCTGATCAAGGCATGCTTTCTAATAGACTTCCTTGTGAAATAGCATCAGATGAATGATTTAATCCTGCACAACAATGTCCCTAAATAGATTGCCCTGCCTGATTGAGCCCGCAGGTGAAAATCGGGTAACACGACCTTCTAATGGCAATCTATGTTGCAGTTGTCCACAATTCCCTTTGAATTGTGAAGTGCAACATAGCTTACCTTGAAAGCCATTTGTAAAAACAAATCCCCTAAATGCATGTTATACTGTTATAAAAGAATGATGCAAAATGAAACAACAAATTCATACATGTGAAAGTGAATGCAATTGAAGAACAAACTAACCATGCATCTAATTGAGTTGATTGCAAATGATCAAGGGTGTGTATGCAATGAAACAAGGAATGCATGTTATACTATCATATCCCCAATTCTAAATCTTACAATTAAAATAATGATATAAGCTAAAACAACAAATTCATACATGTAAGAGTGAGTGTAATTGAAGAACAAACTAACCATGCATCTAATTGAGTTGATTGCAAATAATCAAGGGTGTGTGTGCAATGAAACAAGCAATGCATGTTATACTATCATATCCCCAATTCTAAATCTTACAATTAAAAGAATGAACAAATTGAAACAAAAAATTCATACATGTAACTTCAAACAGTAAAATTCAATACTAATATTTGGAGCCCTTTTTTGATACAACATTATGATATTTATATATAACTCAAAACAACCAAACGATACTAATATTTGGAGCCCTTTTTTTATACAACATTATGATACTTATATATAACTTCAACCAACATTTTGATATGAATTGAAACAACGTTGTCATAGTTGTGAAAGTAATTGAATATCAACTTAAGCATACATCAAATTCATTTAAATGTAAATGAACAAGGTTATATGAAACATCAATTTCTATATCTCTTCCATATGTATATGTAAGTCTACAAGTTGCATATTTATATTAATAGTATTGGAGGATTATTTGGAGGATTATCATACACTCCATAGTTGAGGGTGTCATGCACCTATCTTTTGGTTGAGTATGTCTATGTGTTTGTGAAAGTGGCCTGATATGTGTCTACGTGTTTGTGAAAGTGGCTCTATGTATGTATGCATATATTGTATACAATACATACATGCATATGCATGTATTATATACAATACATACATGCATATGCATGTATGTATGTACATATGAATGCCATATGTATGTATGTATGTATGGTATCCATACATACATACATACATGATACTAATATAATGCATGCATGTCACATATGAATTTCGTAGGTATGTATGTATGTATGTATGTATACAATTCATATGTACGTATGGCATGCTGGTATGTCTATTTATTTATAACATTATAATGCTATTTATAATATTAATATGTTATATATAATATTAATATGTTATTTATAACATTAAAATGTTATGTAAATTTAGATAACTAAAATGATTATCAAATATAGATGATTACCAAATTAGGATAAAAATCCTATAAATTCATGTAAAATGATAACAAAAATTCGACCATACTAGCAGAGGTGAGTCTACTATGGACAGGGCTGAGAGGACGATGGGGAGCGGGTAATGTTGTGCGAGGGGTTCATGGTAGAGGAGGACACAATCGACCAAACTATAGGTGCATGAAACCCTTAAGAGTTCATCTTATGAAACCCATTAATGGAATGCATATATATATACACACACACAGTCAACCAAAAGATAGGTGCATGATACCCTTAATAGGGATAGTTGCATACATTGTTTACAGACAATGCAATATGCATTTATTGTTATATTTTGATTGATTGCGTGTATATACACACACACATATATGTATATATGTATGCATATATATATGTAGATATATGTATGTGTATATATATATATGTATGCATTTATGTATATATACATAGTCGACCATAATATCACTACAAGAAACTCTTAATAGTGAAGTGTATAATAACCTCAAATACTGTCAGTATACTTATATATATTGCAGAGGTACAAAAATAAAAAGATAAGCTTATATTATGATTGATTGTATGTATATGTGTGTATACACAAATATATATGCATGTATATTTATGTATACACACATATACACATAGTTGGTCATATATATGTATATATATGCATATATATTTATGTATACACACATATACACATAGTTAGCCATATATATATGCATATATATTTGTGTATACACACAATTGGCCATATATATATGCACATATATTTGTGTATACACACATATACACACATATACACACAGTCAACCATAATATAGCCACAATATATAGTTCTTGATTGTCTATGTGTGTTTATATATGTACATATGTATACATATATACACATATAGGCAGCCATAATATAGTTGCAAGAAACCTTCAAGAGTTGAAAATATCATAACTTGTTTCAGAAGCTAGTTACAAAAAAAAATGCAAGTAAATTAAAAAAAAATCAATGGATAGATATTTCCCTTGTGAGGTTGAAACACAACCTCACCTGCCTTAACATAAGTTAAATATTTTTCCTTTTGGAAATGGAGGTGTTAGAAAACATAGAAACTGCAAAATAAGCATCACCACCACTCATCCATAGCCTCACCATTTTTGGCCTCGAATCAAACCAACATTGGTCTTGCAAAAAATGATTTAAAGTGCAAAACGATAACATGAATGGCGTAGCTGTGAAGCTAACACAAGAGATAACAAATGAACCACATGCCAAGGTGGTAGGGAAAAGGTCGATGGGTAAACCCACAAAAGTGGTTTACAATTCGAGTGAGGAAGGAAAAGTTACAGAAAATGACCCCATGCAAGAAATTTTGGTTTTTGGGGTTTGAATGAACCTTTTGATTCCAGCGAACCAATTAAATGCCAGGTCTCGCCATTCTCACCAAAAAACACAAAGAAAACATGTTTTGAAAGGGGTTTTGGATGAACTGGGGTTCAAATGAACCCTAGTTAGAAGGAATCCCCCTGGTTCGCTCGAACCCCCTTTTCCCACATTCTCACCCTCTGACACCAAAAAAGTCCAGAATTTTGCATTTTGAAGCTCAGGTTGAGGTTGAAAATGGAGGAGACTTCATAGACCCAACTGGATGATAGTAGTCCTTAGAATGAGCTATCCAACAAATACAATTTTAATATTTTTTGGTTTTATTATGTATTTGTTTTTTTAGTTTTATTAAGCATAGGTTTTTCATTGAAAATCAAGCTCTTTGTTCTACACATGTGGAAAAATAGCAAATTATCAATTTTTTTTTTGAAAAATATGAGTGCACTAGATATTGAAGTCTTTGATCCAACAAAAAAATTTGAATTTCGATACATACAAAAAAGTTATGCGTTATATGGTCCGCCTATGTCTAAATTGTAATTGGTTTGACTTCGAAACTTGATTAAGGAAAAAAATTCAATAAAACACTATCTAACCAATTTGAAACACTCGATATCATAGTTACAAATCTAAATTTGAAAAAAATAGAATTTAATTCTTCATGGAAAAAAGGTTATGCGTTATACGGTGAGCGTCACTCTTTAAAAATGATGTTTACTAAAAAAAACTAGTTTTCAAAGGAGATGGAAAAAGAAGTGCAATCTGATTCCAAATTTTTTGAAAAATATATATTTAGAAAACAAAATATGACAAATCATTAGTTTGCATCATCTTCAAATTCTTCACGGTTTAGCCGGTATAGGTGCTCGAAAATGAAGATTTAGTTAAAAAATTTATTTTAGTGTCTAGTTTGGCCAAAAATTGTAAACCAACATTGTGGGATCACCCCGATGGTAGATGAATGTTGGGAAGTTAATGCATAGTTAATGGGAGTTAAATGACCTAGTACTGGGGTGGCGAGAAACCATGAAGCAAGTAACAAGTGTCCACCATTGGTCGACACTAATTTTGAGCTTGAAAAATGTAGATTTCAAAAAACAGTTTGAAAACATTAGAAAATGTGCACAAATTTCTCTCAGGTTGATTTTTTTGGATTGCTAAGTGCTTTGGATTTAGAAAAAAAATACTGACGTGGACCTTGTTGACATGGACCCCTTGTAGAACATAACTTGACCCACCATCGGTCCCTCTCCCTTATCTATCTTAAAAAAGGAAGAGTCATAAGGAATTAATGATATCGGATTTCTACAATCCATGTTGTATTTGTTTAAGATTTCTGGATTTGGTTGTGTACAATTTTTTGCATCAATGTTTTGGATCACACTCCATGATCCATCATCAGGATGAGAGTAGAGAGCAAGGAGAAAATTAGATGGTTGCAGACCAAGATTATTCTTATGAGAGAGAAGGGAGAGAAGGCTGCACATAGGTCAAGAGAGAGAAGACAAAAAATTATTAAAAAAGGTTAAAAGAAGGAAAATTAAAATTAAAAGGGTTACAACAAATTAATAAAACCAGCCAAGAGGAAGAGAGGGAGAACATTAAAAACAAAAAAAACAATAAAAGAGAGAACAAACTGCCCAATAAATAGACTTATAAATGAAACCAAATTATAAATCAAAGAAAAGAAAAATGAGAACTAGCCTAAGAGATAAACAATTGAGATAAACAATTGAAAAGAAAAGAAGAGGAACTAAAAAATGAATATATATAAATTAATAAATCAAGAAGATTTAAATAAAACAAAAATATAAATAAACTTATATCTATAAAACCATATATATCAATTCATATATGTATGTATGTATGTATACACACGAATAGTTTTATATATAATTTCCTAGATCTTTATATATATTTTATATATATATGGTTTTATAGATATAAATTTATTTATATTTTTGTTTTATTTAAATCTTTTTAGTTTCATTAATTTAATATATATGGTTTTATAGATATAAATTTATTTATATTTTTGTTTTATTTAAATCTTTTTAGTTTTATTAATTTAGGATATATATATTATAGAGAGAGGGGGGAGGGGGGAATAGTTTTATATATAGTTTCATATATATATATATATATATATATATATGCAGAGATATAGTTTCATATATAGGAAACTATATATATAGGAAAGATATAGTTTCCCATAACTTTGCATATATATAGGAAACTTTATATAAAACTATTCATGTATATATATATATATATATATTCTTTTTTTAGTTCCTCTTCTTTTCTATTCAATTGTTTATCTCTTAAGCTCCTAGTTCTCTTTTTTCTGTTTTTATTCAAAATTTGGTTTCATTTATAAGTCTATTTATTGGGCAGTTTGTTCTCTCTTTTATTGCCTTTTTTGTTTTTAATGTTCTCCCTCTCTCTTCCTCTTGGCTGGTTTTATTTATTTGTCTCTCCTTGCTCTGACTTTCATCCCAACGATGAATCACTTTCATTTCGATGATGGATCATGGAGTGTGATCCTAAACATTGATGCAAAATTTTGTACACAATCATATCCAGAAATCTTGAACAAAGTCATAAAGAAATTAACTCTTATAAAACTAGCAATTGCACCTTGGTGTGCAATGGGTACGCCGAAAGAGTTGTGGAAGGTCAATTAGAAAACAATTGGTCTATTTTTTGCAAACATTTTACAATACATGAGGTCAATTGGCAAGCCATTTAGAAAATGATGTTTGTGCAAAAAAGGTCTTAATGGAGAATTGATAGCTTCAAATCAACTATGCATCCTTTTATAGGGATCCAAACACGACCGAAACAAAACCTCTAAATGAGGAAAATAATTAAGCTCCATTACCAATAGGCTCATGTTATGTTGCAATAGAGAGAGAGGGAGAGATATAGATAGAAAGAGGGAGAGATAGAGGGGGGAGAGTGAGAGAGAGGGGGATAAGGAGGAAAAAATAGAGTGAGACTTAAAGAACAAAGAGAGAGGACTTGAGAAAGAGGGGAGAGGTAGAGAGAGAGAGAGATAAGGGAGATAAAAGGAAATAGATATCGAGAGAAGAGAGATTAATAGTTAAAATTACATCTATAACATCTAAAAAAATAACCTTCCATTATGTTGTGCTAGATGCCAAACCCTATTATAGAGCTCCTATACCAACATTTGCAACTACGACATTTGATATGTCATTCACAATTGTACTAATTGAGAAGGTGGAATTTCTATAGGAGAGAGGGCCAAGGGAGGAGAACACTTGGAAATTTCATAGGACATGTCATTTTTCATTGAATATGTAATAAGTTATAACATGTTTGTTGGTCTGAATCCATTGTGATTGACCCACTATATATTCTTTTCACTTCTCTTGTTTACACTATTTTTACACTTTTGGGAGTCTTAAATTACATTATGCCATTATTTTCCTTATACCCATTCTCATCCATGCAGTGCTAGAGAAGTGATGCAAGACAATGAGAGCATTCTCATCCATTCATAAAAACATTGCACAAAGGAGACATTGGATTCGGTGAAGCATAGTTGGTAGGCACAATGCAAGGATCACACTTAAAGTCCGTGTGAATGAAGCCTCTCACTTTTGTATAGACCTAAAAGGCTATATCAATTGTGATTAAGGAAACAGGGGAAAAAGTGCATGTTAAGGCTATGGAAATTAACACCATTTTGGTTGTGAAAGTTGGCAAGAGAATTCCTCTAAATGGCCTGGTGATATCTGGTACAAGTTCTATACATGAGAGTAGCCTGACAAGTGAATTTGTGCCTATGGAAAAAGAAGTGGGTTAGGCGATGTTGGGTGGCACTACAAATATTTTCTTGATTCAAAGATTTTGGTTCATTCATGTTTGGATCCTTGTAAATGGATGCATATTACTTCTTCATTGACACCTTTATCGCACAAATGTACCCAAACTATAGACCATTTTTATTTCAAAATGACCTTCCACATCTCTTCATCATACCCATTGTACACCAAGGTGTGATTGCTAGTATATTAATATTATTGTACAAAGAAAATTGTTAATATAGAAAAGTATGGGGTAAAATAATGAAATTGATGTGTTAACATCCTTTATTTCTTATATTATTAAGATGAGCAAGTTGTGTACTTTGTCTTAAGATCAAATTTGTACACGTGCTCTAGATGTGCACATGTACAGGTTTATATGGATATCAATCAAAGAAGAATTTAGGACTAGTTTTGCACATAATCCTTTCAAGCCCCAAAGTAAAGATAAGCACATTATAACTTCAATGTGTATATGTTGTATCAATGAGAATATATACATGTATATGTTGATATAAGCCTATGTTATATGCCTATCAATAAAATGTGTATTTAGAAACCAAACTTACTATGATTTCTACCAAACTAACTAGTCTAAACTAACCGTAGGACCCAATGTGTGTGTGCACACATGTAGATGCAGATTTAAATTTTAAATCAAATGGGTATTCAAAAAGTAGTTCTATTATCCTTTCATGATGCTTCAAGATGGATGTCCATACTATATTCCAAAGCTCCCATTCTAACATAGGCAGGAAGGAAACTGGCGAAGGTTGTGGAATATGGCTTTACACCTACCAATTGCATATACTTGAGAGTTTCTAAAGCCTTTTCAACAAATCCATTTTGTGCATATCCTACAATCATTGCAGTCCATGAGATTACATCCTTTTTCAGGCATTTTGTCAAACAGCCCACGTGCCTTGTTAATGCTTCCACTTTTTGCATGCATGTCTACTAGAACAATTGTGACTATAATATTTGACAAAGTTCCTCTATCCTTTATGCTTCGATGGATGTCCATATTGTTCCAAAACTCTTTAAACTTGACAATTGCATTTGCTTGGAAATTTCTACTTGACAATTGCATTTGCTTGGAAATTTCTAAAGCCTTTTTAACAAATCCATTTTGTGCATATCCGAGACCATATCTCTTTGAGGCACCTTGTCAAACACTTCATGTGCCTTGTCTATGCTTCCACATTTTGCATACATGTCTACCGGGGAAGTTGCAACTACAACATCTGAAAAAACTCCTCTATCCTTTATGATTTGATGGATGTCCATACCCTGTTCCAAAGCCCCCATTTTTGCTTAGGCAGGGAGAATGGTAGCAAAGGTTGGAGTCTTGATTTACATCTACCAATTGCATTTGCTTGAAAGTTTCTAAAGCTTTGGGTATCCTTTTGATTCAAAATAGCATTTATCTAAGCGTAGTAACCTACAGGTTTGACTCAGAAGAGTGAGACAATGGATGACCTCTTCGACGCACACCACCTACAAATAGTGAAACTATCAACCATAAAGGAGCTTATCTTCTGTTTTTTTTGGGTGGCCCTGTGGCTTTCCTCTGTCTTTCTCTTTCTTGTGCTCTGCCATTGTTGAGAGCTAATATTTTCCTCCTCGCCTTTCTCCATGGCATAATGAGCTAAAACTGTTCCCCAATAAATACATACAGCAAATATCAAATAGACCGTCAACTGCGAGCAAGAAAAGATTATAAAAGGGAAGCGAAGGTGAGGTGATATGGAAGAGACAGAGGTGAACAGGGTGAGCATCCGCACCAGTGGGGCTAAAATCACTAATCTCACCGAATTAATTCCCAAACTTTACCTCGTTATCCCACTACCCCGACAAAACACTAACTCTAATTTACTTCTGCTAGAAGTCGATCTATCCTTTTGCTTAATTTTTTTTTTGTTTCCTTGTTTTATTTTGCAGTCGAGGTTAGTTTCACCATTTCTAACGAACTCGGTTGAAAATCCACTATCCTACTACTTGTGTGCAGGCATGATAACCAGAAGAATTGTTTATCAACTCAATTTAAATATAGTGATTTCATTTGTTTTATATGTATTAAAACACAATCTGATTTGAGCAGCGGATTTGCACATTGGAAATGTTTTTGTTTACAAACTAGGAAAGATGAATGGGCGGCCCAACCGAATATCTAACTACCTTTCTGGGTGCCGCCATAGCCATACAGGGTAAGAAGGCTTCATATATCCTTATACCCACTGAAAAACATCAAGGCAAGATGAATGGGCGGTCCAACTACAAGTGTCCACCCGCCATTCAGAACCCCCGGTGAGGATGAGGACAATTGAAGGTGATGAGACTGCAATGCTTGCAAGTTTTCAGCAGAGCGATGGCGAATTTGGACGCAAACACCGTTTCTCTTCAGCATATGGAATTAAATGCAGCACAGTCTGCTTGCAGCGACCTCGAATTGGCCTTCAATTTGCAATTACAGGAGGCGCTAGCCGTATCCATGATTACCTTGCAACCTGGAAGTTCCACTAGTTCGGTGGCTGCCGATTCCAAAAATAACGCACAGGCTTCAGTCTTATTGAAAATGCAGGCGCTCAAGTTGGTGAAATATCAGCAGGAGGTCGTCGATCATGAGCAGGCGGCAGCGGAAATGCACCGCTTCTCAAAAGAAATCCATAGGAGAAACCATGACGCCCAATTCGCTCGAAGTATTCAGGACATGTCAGATGATCAGTGGGAGGACGTGGGAGATGACTGCACCATTACTGCGAAAGATAATATCTAAGCCAAGGTGGCAAGAAGTACATGAGAGCATTCAAGGCGGTCAAAAAGTAGTGGAAAACAATCGAGGGACGAAACAGGTTCAATCGTCTCCGAGATGATACCGGTCATTGATCATCCTTTTTAGCCTGGTCTGTTTCAAATAGGATACGCCTTCGGCGTAAATTCGGCGTAAAATAGTCCCTGTGATGAGACGTTGAATATTAAAAAATCTATGAGTCGAACAAACTACAAAATAAGATAACAGTTGTTGAAGTACCACGGTGGCACGGTCCACATGCTTTATACTCTGAAAGTCAAAGACATATCGACTTAAAAATTGAAGAGCACGGGCAGGAACAACCATTGGCGGGAGAAAACGCAGTAAAACAAAAATGAAGAGCGCCACCTGTGATACGAGCAAAGCAGGGCTTCACAAGCATCACTAGATTGGAACAGCGTGGTGGGAATGAAAATGTGGGCAACTGAGTTGATGACGTGGGCCTTCACTGTCTGAAAATGAGGTCTCCACCTCATAAGGTAACCATCTCATATTTAAATCTTATCAACACAAAGCAGAAATAAGCTCTGGTTACGATTGCCAACCATACCACGCGAAATGGCACATTCGATACCAATGCGGAGTTTGTCCAGGGAGTTTACTTCCATGCAAAAGAGGCGTCGTCCCAGGTTTTTATTCTCTTTTTGCATTATTGTTTCATATTTTTCCTCTTTCGATAACAGTTCGAAAATTGCTTAGAGTTTCAATTTTGTTTTAAAAGTGAAGAGCACTATGCTTTGCCAAAATGAGATGCAGAAACTGCTACTAGCAAGTATTAGATGGAAATTTGGGATAAGTAAACGCTAAATCACGAAAGACTTAATACTTATTTGTTTGATCATATAAAGCCAACCATAATTTAAGCTCACATGGATCAATTTGGTTTAATGGACCATGAATTGCATAGATATAAGCTTACGATCGATCTGTACTGGTTTTAGCATTGCATCATTATTCCCCATCATTGCTAGGCACAAGTGTGCGGTTTAATTATATTGGTTTTGACAATATAATAAAACTATAATAAAACCAGATGAATGTAAGAACCTTGGTCCTTTGGCGTGGGTTTCCTTTTACAAGTAAATTCACTCAAGGACACTTACGACTTCTAAGTTTTCTTTACAAATTTGGGTAGCTTTTCACTATTTGATAAATTGATTCAAATTCAGTACAGGTGTGAGAGTATCTTTGTTGCTCTGCTCAGGCTTTGGTAAGCCACCACTACCAGCCTTATCAACTGAGTTTGTACAGAGGCCTTATAGCTTCAAATTAATTATGTATATTCAGAAAGATAAGTTTACAGAAAATCACCTCTAGACTGTTGTACTTAAAGAAAAGAGAAATGAATGGACTTTCGTTAAGTTTACTTTGATTTATCTTAATAGAGCTCCGTTCTATTATTAATATATTAATATATTATAGCTTAACTAGTAGTTTCTGTTGGCCTAAGTTTGTATGTTGTTCGTTCTACATACCTGGCCTCAGTCAAAAGGCTTGGAGCAGTTAAGTATTAAATAGAATCCCCCGAAAATATCAGGGTTTGATGCTTAATATTTAAAAACATACCAATGCATGGATTTATTCACAAATATTTTAAACAGACAGATTGATTAAGGGTTGCTCTGGGTTTACCCTTTATCTTTTATTAGTAAATTATTATAAATAAATTAATAATTCAATTTGAAAAAACTATTTTACAAGATGCTAAATCCTTGAAGACAGTCACGAGATACTTTAAGAAGAGCAGAGAAGTTAAGTAAGTCAGTCAAATTTAGTTTCACCATACATTAACAGAATTTCCTCACAGATCCAGTATATACAAGAGAAGGGGGTCTTCAATTGAACGAGGAGCAGGAAGAGACTCAGATAAATTCTGAATTGATTCAGACTGCAAACAGTTTTAACTAAGAAAAGTAATTAATTTTCACTAAATTATGGAGGTTCTTAAAATTTCTGCTCTATTCTTTTTTGATTGTATATAATAAATTGAGAGAAATAATTGAACTGTAATTTATCTCCTGTAACACCCCCATTGAAATAGTCCCCATTACGAGATTACAGTAAGAATGCAATGGTCTTATTTTCATGTTACAATTTTATTTGGTAAACATCATGTGGAATTGAATGCAATGTTGGAAAGCCAGATATTCTTGTACAAAATTTTACAGAGTTGATGTTATGTTCTCTAGGATTCATATGGTTTTCTCCCTTTGCATTGATAAACTATTGTTTTGAATGGCATAAAATTATATTACGTAATGACAGAAATGTACTGGCATATTCAATGCAAAGAATAGATGAAAGAGTGCCCACTAGGGGAAGATTCAAGAGTTTACACAATTTAATAGCAAACCATGGTTTTGACTTCATACAGTACCATGATATTAATACTTATCTCAGTTCTTGATGGCTAAGTGCCAGTCGACAAGATCCTGACCATATTCTCGAGTTCCACCACTTAGTTTTCCTTCCCTTTTCCATGGGAGGTTACATGATTGGAACAGGCTTGAGTCCAAGATGCCTACACTAAATCCACCGAGTTTAATCATTTATTCTGCAGCTAGATTGTGATGATCTTGTCGCTCCAAATTCTGATTTTATTTTCGAGGAGATGAATATTTATTGTTTCCCTTATTTTCTCCAATCTATCAGCGGCAGAATCATATAGTTTGTTTTTCTGTTGGTTAGATTTGTAATTTTATACACTTCCAAGACCTGAAGTGGATTGATGGAGGGACATCGATGACCAAACTTGTTTTCTGACTTGCTCAGCCCTTGCTTTACATTCAAGAGTCTTCCATTCTTACTCTCCAGCAAGAGATACCTTCAAATTAGCTCCTCATTTATTGTTGCTCATCTGAACAACTTCAAAAGTTTTGACTTCTACTTTTGAGGAGGAAGAATCTCTTGGTGGGTTTTATGGTACAAGAAAGTCACACATAGATGATCCCATTCAAATAAGGACTTGCATCAAAATGGTGTGTTTTCACAGTCCACTTGTTGTATCCATGTGTAGTAAATTAGTGAAAGCTAGATGAACTGGCAATTAATATTGACCTTCTTGAATATGTGCTTAGAGGTAATTAGATATGTGCCCAAAGACTCCTCTATTTTCTTAAACGCTTCGTCATGCCAAAAATCCATTGGTAGGGTTGGCAAGTGCACCTGGATGGAGCAGTTGATGATGTCTCCTTAAACGAGTTAAACTCCATATCCTAGAACTTCATAAAAAAATTGCTTTCCCAGTCATAGTCTAACCTTTTCTGAAGATCCAACTGTAATTCTTCTCACTTCAGAACATAACCAGGAAGTAGCCTTGAGGGAGCAACTATATTTCCATTCTCCATAAACGTGCCGATTTATACTCATCTTTGGGTTTGATTTCTGCACCTAAATCCATGACTTCAACAATAATTGCAGTGAAAGATCATGCCCCAATTGCTTGCAACCAATTTTTTGTGCAATTCCTTGTGCCAAAGTTTGACTTCTTTACCTATGTTTATCTTAACTCTGGTGCTAAATTTTAATTTTCTCAAAACCTGCGAGAACAAGGGCTGCACTAAATTTCATCTTGTGCCAATGCTAATTGTTAACCCAATCCAAAAGCTTGCACCAACCAATGAGCCAAACAGATTGTAACTCCTTAATGGGCAACTCCTGCAGAACCCCCTGTGTCTGCAGTGCTCATAAATTATGATTTCAGCTTCTTATAACTTTGCTAACCTGAAATAGTTCAACTTCTTAATTTCCACCTTGCTTGATCTACAACATATGCATTTTATAACAGATGTACACCAGTTAGTTTAGGTTCTCTTCTTTTTGTTTCAACATATTTTCTGCTTCACAAAAGGATCCATATGTCTGTGTAGAGATCATTGTGTAATGTCCCCTTCTCAGGAGTGAGCGTTCGGTGAAAACCCGTAGCCTATTTTTCCCATAGGCTAATCAAGAATTCGGTAAGGGAATATTTAATTAATTAAATTGTCTTAAATTATTATTTTTACAGGCAACTTTATTTAGCTAATTATTTTATTAAAGTGATTTATCTCGGGGCTAAAAAGAGAAATAAAATTAAAAGTCACTTTATGGGAGAAATATATATAATTTCTTGAATATTCCAAAGGCGGTATAAAAGTGAATTGTAAAGGAGAAATTCATATCGTTGGCAAATTCATTTCTTATTGTGAAGTTTGGACATTTTGTTCAACTTGAAATCCTAAAATTTGTTTTGGAGAAGAATTACTTCCTAGCCAATGCAGTGGTGAATTCACACAGCATTCACAGTTGTGCTGAATTCTTGAGGAGTGAAGAGATTGAGCTTAATTGTCGTATCTTTCCAGGTTTGTGGAGTTTTGTAGGTTACAAATTTATTGAAGATTTGCAGGAAAATAATAAATTTTTAAAGTGGGTTATTCTATTGGGCTGGCCATTCCATTTTATGTTTCAATCTGTAACAGCCATCAATATGTAACAACCAACTCCTAAGAAGAAATTACCAGGATTTATTTACCAAGCAGTTAATAACTAACATCATAAGTAAATAAGGTATGAAATTTTTCCTTTCAAAACAGAATATGCAATTGCATAACCAAATACACATAAATATATCATATTATCTAATCATGCTTTTCAAACTGAAAAGAGTAACCATCTTTTAAATTTTGCATTTCAACTCGAATGATTTCAATTAAATAAGATATAACAATAACATAAAGATGCAAGGTTAGAGTGTTAGTGTTTTATAGCATCGGGAGGTATTTCCCTAAGAGAAATTAATCAAAGGCAAGTCGGCCTTTCTTTTTGTAAAACAAATATTATATTTTCTAGGTCGGCCCTAGAAGAGAGTGTTGATGTGTTTTCGTGACTGCACCAACACAGAATAAAGTTTCCCAACAGATACTCTATCCTCTCTTGAACAAAGTTTCCTGCATGCTAAGATTGCGAGATAGATCATACATTTAACTCCAAGGTTCCTCCATGCAATAGAATACCCTCAGTTGGCTCGATGTGTTTTGCTGGTATTTCAAGGGGACTTACACAATTGTTCGACAGTTGACAACAGACAGCGGATTAAGGGCTTTCATGTAATTTGGATGATTTGGCAGGTAAGTGCAAATTTCCTAACGCTAACTAGAAATGAACTGAATTTAAAATGAGTATAGGGCCTAAGAAGTTTAAGTTCTATCTAAGGACGGGACGTGGGATCAATCTCGACAGACTTCGACCAGACTTTGCTCCGCCTCATGTTGGACAACTTGCACAAAGCCGGTGCAATCTTCAAGGGAGTGACAAGAGGTTTTCAAATTATAACTCAACATGTAAGTACCATCAGAACGACGCATACAAACATATGAATCACAATCGAAGTTAAGTTTGTAATGTTTTCCAGTTGACCACACAAGGCAAACTTGCCGTCAGCAAGCCGCTAGTGGTATGGATAAAAATGAAGTTGCCTCGATTAACACCACAAATCCACAGCTAACATCTACTTGCATGAAAATGAAAACTACTCTACTTTACGCTACTTGAAGTCGAAGGGATGAAGAAATCTTGCTAGCTACTCATAACAAAGATGAATTCACCATTCAATGAAAGATCTTTTATTACAATAGTTTTTCGCAACAATCTCTTACAAAGTTTTCAAAGGAAAACTTTCCTTCTCCTTCAATGAAATATCCCGAACCAATTTTTTCAATTTTTGCCAAGTACACAACAATGCAGAGAGCACCCGTTAGGGTTAGTTCAATCAAACCAGCAATTACAATTAACTCGTTGCCAAGAATGCGCACTCAATCTCGACAAGAGAGAGGCTGTCATATGGCTAGAGGATCGTTAGTACATTAATTCAAACTGCAACTGAAAAGTAACTCTAACCAAGAATGCGCCAGATGACGGCGTGCATATGGTCAAAGGATCCCTATCAATTACAAAGCTGAAAATAGTCTCAACACCAAGTATGTGCTACCCAATCCGGAATGGAAATGAGGCGACCACATGGTGGAGATATGAATTACAATGCAACTCAAAAGTAAATAGGCGGCAAGCTAGCCTCTTCCACTTATTTAGTGGGCATTGCAAAGCATGATAAAGCAAGATTAAGAAATATGCTGATAGTACTACTGTGCAGCTTACAAAGAGATGTAGAATGCCTGTAAGATCAATGATTAGTGCTCCTAAATTGCTGCAATTGAAGTGGTTCTTCCCAATGGCTAATATGACTTCTATTACTCAATTCCCTGCTCAATTGATGAATGGCATAATTCTGATATGAAGAACCAGCTACTGAAAATGGACAAACAGCAACCCTAGAAATCACTATTTTGCTCATAAAATGCTTAGCACACCTTCAAATGACCTAATATTGAATGCAGAAGACCTCTGGGATGATGGCGCCCAATTCCCAATGGACAAGACCAGCTAATATCCTCTCTTTTTTTTCTGACTCGAATCCCAATGCAAAGGCAAATTGTACGGCCCTCAAGGAAGGGCGATTTGACTTGATAAATTCAAAGACTCCTTCAAAAAATCTGAAAGTTAGCAAGGAGGGTCGCTCCTCATAGACAGAGTGATATATGCAATACCTAGAATGATATCTTTTGTATTTTTTGATTTACGAATGAAAACCACAATCAGCTACAATGAAGAAATGACTCCAGAACTACTCTAAAAAGCATGAAATTGAACTACAAGCAATAACTTCAAGCTACAATGCACCTCACTACAAAATCCACTCAAAAGAAAACCTCTCCACTAGGTGCTATCTCTCAAGCACGAAGTTGAGCCAAGGCTAGGAGGCTTTCATTCCTCGAAGCAGTCTAGCACCATTTCGGCAGCATAACAATATTCAAGACATAAGATCCTAAATGAAGTCCCAAGGCTCCCTTTTATAACTTTGAGAAGGCCCTCCAGAAGCTTCTAGAAAACAAATCCTAATTTCAAATTTGAATTGACTCCTTTTCCCTCCAGTTTGGGCGCCCCCTTTCATAATGTTCAATCTTGACTTTATTAAAAATCCCCTCTTCATAAAATGGCGTCCCTTTCTCCAAGAAGTATTTTTGACTTTAAAAATATCAAAATAATTCCCCATGAGATGACCACCCTCAAAGTCCCCCTTTTTAAAACAACTTAAAGTCATATTACTAGGACAAGGGGTTATTTTATAAAATAAAACATTATTAACTTTAAATGACTTATTCCTCCAAAATGAACCCCTTAAGCCAAAAATCAGAATTACCTAATGAACTGCCAGAAAAGGAAAGCTTGCTGAGCTGATGCTGACTTGACCACTGCTAAAAATAGAATTTACTAAAAATAGTAAATTCGGAAAGTTGCTCAGATCAAAGTGCATGCGACACTATTGCGAAGCTTTCTGAAAACCCAGAAAGAATCCGCAATCCAAAATCCCCGACTCCAAGTTGTAGCCATCATAACTTACTAAAAATAGTAAGTCCGAAAAAGTTGCCCGACGCAGTTGCAAGTCATACTTCTGCGAAGCTCTTTGAAAACCCAGAAGGAATCCAGAATCCAAACAACCAAATTCCAACAAGAAAAACCCTCAATCTTCAAGAGAACCCATCAAACAGCCAGAAACCCTAATTCTGCCACTGACCAGCCGACAACACACTGGGAATAGGCTACCAATCACTGAAAAGTTAAGTGCTAAAAACGGGGACATTACATTCAAACTATGCTATGCTAAGATATTACAACTAAAGTGTCTCCGCTCTACTCTCTAATCTGATCTCTAAGCTCTACTTCTACTAAAATACTTATGAGGGGGGATGCCCCTTTATATAGCTGGCCAAGTCCAACGGACGGCTCAGATTACAATCGGCCGGATGGCCCAGATTGTGCCACCTCAGCCCTAAACAAGATTCACCCTAAAAACCGCCACCAAGAGGAGTGGGGTAATAAATGAGCCATTAATGTCCATCTTGTAAATGCGTTCGGACTGTTCTTGTTCTTGACTGCAAACTTGACCAAACAGCCTCAACCTCAGGCATGGCAGGCACGTTCTTATTTTGAAATTCTAAGATTGCAACCTCATTCTTTTGCTCGACGATGATTTTCCTCCTTGATGTTGTTCTTCAACTTTGCTCGGGTTTCCACTCTTTTCTCCATCTTGAGTTTTGAAAACATTTCTTCTTTGTCACTTGAGCTGGGCACATACTAAGTCTCAACACTTAGCCATTTTCTTCAAGTATTCGCTTCATCTCCCCAAGTCACCACCGTTTAGCCTCGACGTTCCTCCTACAAAACAAGCAAGGAGAAGAGCATCAGAACACTTCATAATATAAATTCACTTTACTTACCTGATTTTCATGCTCCGATCCTTGAGGTTTGAGCGATCTCCGGAACATTTCTCTTCGAGGAAACCCTTCTTTCTTCATAACTTTTCAACATCTGCATGCCATCTTGACGCCTTCATCCTAATATTTGAGTTTCACTTTAGCTTCACATTCTTCATGCCTTAGACAAATTTCACCTTCCTCAAGGGCGTATCATAATTCATTTAATTAGTTGGGTCGTTGACGACTTTGATTTTATTCAACTCTGGCTCAAGAAGATTATCATCACGAAGAATTTGAGCAAATTCACCTAGGCAGTCAACTTCAAATTCATCATCTGAAGCATTTTTCCTTTTGAAAACACATTTTATCCATTTTGCCTTAGAAAATTTAAATTTCCTTTAGGAAAAATCATTATTTCAAGTGCCGATCAAAATCTCCATCCTGAAAGCCTTGGCAAAGTGCAGAAGACACTAAAATCCATTCCTCGTCGAAGATCTTCAATACCCAGAAGATAATTTCTTTCGGAACTTGTCGAATTCATGGGTATACAACGAAGGGGCTCATTTAATTTTTTGAATTTTGGAACCTTAGAAAAATAATTTTCACCACATTTAATCCATTTCTTCATCCCTGTGAGTATTTTCTTGCTCCGACCTGAAGATTTCCAATCAACCCTATGAAGCTGGCATCCCCTAACTTCATCTTCGACAATTTTGTTCATGTCTTAGGAAATTTCATCACTTCACCAGACTTAGGCGTTTTTCCTAAGGAAGAAAAATTTTGTGCCTTAGAAAGATTTTTAAATCACTTAGTACATTTTGGATTTTGCCTTAGAAAATTTTAATTCATCTATCTCCAATCACTTATTTTTCCTGTGAATAGATCTTAGCACAACTTGCTTTTAGAAAGTCACCACCTTACATACTTCTTGGCGTACTTAGCATATTGAAGTAGACTTAACCTCAACGCCCTCCTTAGTCACCTTTTACTCACTTTACCTTGGGCGCATATCACACAGGCAGGAGGATGAACTTTATTTCAATGCCCTAGCAATACTTATCGTTATGAACTTTGGGCGCATCTCACACTTGAAGAGGATATTTATTTCCACGCCTTAGTAATTTTCCCCTACCAACTTCACCTTGTCTTCATCTTGCATGGCGCATATAGAGGTGCATGCCTCAAATTTACTATACTTAGACAATTTTCTCCAACTCCCCACAAGTCAAGGGCGCATTCAAAGGGAAAAGCTTCAAATTTCAAACACTTAGATGATTTTCTTGATGTCTTGCAAGGTTAGGCGCATATGAGGGGTCAAGGTTTCACTTTTAATGACTTAGAAGAATTTTTTTTAGGCCCCTCCTTACCTTGGGTGCAAATAACCCCTTGTGCTTTCATTTTTAATGCCTTCACCAATTTTCCTGCATCATCTTCAAGGTTGGGCGCATCTACATGCTGAGCTTTCAATTTCTACTCCTTAGAAGACTTTTGCTATTTTCATTCTTCAAGTGGGGCGCAAATAGGAGGGGTTACTTTAAATTTGAATACCTTAGATTATTTCCAAGGCTTCCTCACTTCTTGGGCGCATACAAGGTGTCATGCTTCAAATTTGAACACTTAGAAACTTTCAAGGCCCTCTCTTCATCTTGGGCGCATTTAGCCCCTCATGCTTTCAATTTTCATGCCTTGGTAGAATTTTCACTCCTCCAGCAGCTTGGGTGCATTTGGGAGGTGGTACTTCAAATTTGTAACACTTAGTGAACTTTTCACTCCATCTCCATCCTAGGCGTATTCAAGGGCAGCTACTTCCAATTTTGAGGATTTAGTAAATTTTCAATCACTTCCTCCCTCTCAAGGTTAAGCGCATTTGACATCAAATTCTCATGACTTAGAAATTTTTTAGGGTCCACTCTTCTTCTTCATGGGCGCATTCAAGGTGTGCACTTTGAGTTTGGAACACTTAGAAACTTTTCTTGCCTTCATTCCTTGCTTGGGCGCAAATAGAGGGT
The DNA here is from genome assembly GCA_007258455.2 of Sequoia sempervirens. Lineage (NCBI taxonomy): Eukaryota > Viridiplantae > Streptophyta > Pinopsida > Cupressales > Cupressaceae > Sequoia > Sequoia sempervirens. Next base: position 239,998 of record VDFB02334291.1, read on the forward strand.
TAAGCTTTCAACTTACAAAACTTAGAATATTTTCAAGTCTTCTCTTCTTCTCAAGGGCGCATTTGGAGTATCAAGCTTCAAATTTGAAGTACTTAGAGAATTTTCTTCAATCTTCAGCTTCAAGGGTGGATTTGACATCCTGAGCTTCAAATTTCTCAGACATGGTGAATTTTCAACTTTTTATCTGACTCAAGGCAAATTGTTCACATCTCCATAAGCTTGCCCTAATTTGCTATTTTTAGAAAGATCTTCAAATTTTGCATTTTAAGCTAATTTTTAGCTCCAGAAGGCTTGATTTTGCTTTGTTTCGAACCTCGGGATGTGGGTAAGCTACTGATGCTTGATGCCTGTTTACGCCTGCTATTTTTAGCAACTTACTAAAAATAGCAATTGCTCAGAATGTCTTCAAATTTCGCGTGCTGAATGCCTGAAGTGTGGTGGTCGTGGCCAGATGCTGCATTTGCATGACTGTTGTGTTTCGCCCTTGAATTTAGGAAACCCTAATTCCCCTGTACTAGCCTGCTAAAAATAGTAATTGCTTGATTTTCCATCTTCTATAACTCTGTTTGACTTGAAATTCGCGCCATGGGGTCCTCATCACCTGCTTGACCTGTACCTGCTGATGCCTTGTGCTGACCTGCTATTTATAGCATGTTTCTGGAGGTGGTTTACTATTTATAGCAACTGCCTGATTTTGAGACTTCCACAACTTCGTTTGACTTGAAATTCGAATGTCGTGCTCCTCATCGGATGACTTGCCTGTTCACACTGGCGCCTCACACTGGTTTACTATTTTTAGCCAGTTTCCGGAATGCCTTACTATAAATAGTAAGTGCTCCGTTTTCCTTCAAATTTTACCAGCGGACTCTTTGGAAGATGCTGATCATGATGGGATACACCGGTTTTTGAAAATTATGACATTTGACCCCTCATTTTGGGTCTCGAAGCTTGAAACCCTAATTCATCTTGCATGTGCCTTGAATGAGCTCCATTTAACTCCGTTTCTATTGCATGTTATTGTGTTCGTGTTTTTGAAGTGTCGGGCAACTACTGAAGTACACCTGCTAAAAATAGAAAGTGGCTGAAACAGTGACCAACCGGTTGTCAGATGATTTTGCATGTCACATTGCCCGAGAGATCTTGAAAAACCCAGAAAAACCCAGAAAATTCATCAACATGCAAGCACTGGCTAAAAATAGCAAGTTTCTGAAAAGTGACCAGTTTCGCTTGCATGTTACACCGTTGCGAAGCTCTTGGAAAACCCAGAAAGATAATGCTGACATGCGCTGAGAAAACTTACATGCAAACCCTGAAATTTGCCTCCGAAGGCAGAACTGCTAAAAATGGCAAGTTGTCTGTTTCTACTCAAATTTTGCCAGTGATGAGTTCAAAGTGCCCAAAATGTAGTGCAGTTATCAAAACCTGAAAATCTTGAGAAAACAAACCCCAAATTGACACTTACTAAAAATAGAAAATTGCCAGAACTCAGTGAAAATTCAGAGGGAGCCTGCTGGAAGCATACTGACTGCAACGTGAAGCTCAGATTCCAACTTATTCACTCCATTTGACTTCAAATTGACCAGAAAACTCAAAACCCTAATTCTATAGACTTAGCCAAAATCCCACGTTTAAGCTCAAAGGCGGGCACATACTCGGAAAGGCAGACAACAAAAGAGAGAGACAGAGAGAGAGAGAGACAAAACCAAAGCCAAAAAACGAGGAACAGAGCAAAAATTAGGGGGTCCCCATTTTGAATGGAGTGATGTGTGAAAAGGTCACAACAGAGAGCTCGCCTAGCTTGCTATATAAAGGAGAAGGTGTCTCCACTTTAATCATCACTTTCATTCCATTCCAATTCAAATTTCTTCAGCAGCAGGTTCACTATCAAGAGTAGCAGATTTGCTTCAAGGAGAAGTGGTATTATTTTGTGTATTCAAGGAAATCGCACTATCTTCAAGTGCAGATTCATTGTATGAGATTTGGCCTTGCTAGGGCCAGATTTTGAGTGCTATTTCTGCACTTATTTATTCTGATTTATAAGAGAATATTTTGCTGGGTTTTTCTCCCTTGAGTAGGAGGGTTTTCCCAGGGTAAATTCGGTGTTCATTGTTCTCCGTGTTGTATCTTTTGCTTATTTACATTTCTGATTTGAAAATCAAAATGGTATCAGAGTGGGTTTAGGGAAGATCTGATCAGATTTGTCTAAGCATTCTTCATTGATTATCATTCCCATTCGGAGCAGACCTAAGGGAAGATCTTGAAGGCGAATTATTGTAGATCTTGAAGGCGAATTATTGCAGACCTTGAAGGCGAATTATTGCAGACCTAAGGAGGCAAATTATTGCAGACCTAAGGGCGAATTATTGTAGAACTAAGGGAAGATCTTGAAAGCGAATTATTGCAGACCTAAGGAGGCGAATTATTGCAGACCTAAGGGCAGACCTTGAAGGAAAATTATTGCAGACCTAAGGGCAGACCTTGAAGGAAAATTATTGCAGACCTAAGGGAAAACTTTAAAGAAGTTGATTCATGGAGGCATGAATGAGCTATGTGTGGGCCGCATCGCTTGGAGGAGAAAATGAAGATCGAAGGAAAGGATGAGCACTTGAAAGAAGTCCTCTACCTCACACAACTTCAAGAGTTTCAAAGGACCGTGCCTATGATGGAGGGTGTCTACTTGCAGTAGGATATGGTTGTCGGGAGGAGAAAAATGGCTGCAACTGAATCAACAAAGATAAGTTCTATTATGTATCATTCCTTTAATTGTTCTATCTAATGATATTTGCTAGATGACTACATGTTTCATTTGTATTGGGTTAGTTTGATTTTATGAACTATCGCTAATCTCTTTAAAATGCAGGATGGATCAAGGAGAAAAATGATGATGGATTAATTATCAGAGATTGCATAAGAAATTCAAAGAGAGGAAGAGCTTGAGACAATCATGCCAGTTGGAGAAATAAACAAAACATGGAGACATAGCTTGCAGCTATGGGACTAAGTTGGTGGCACATAACTCTCATGATTCTTCATTGGAGTCATCTTTCGAGGCCACAAGGTTGGGTCAGCCTTGGATAGAGAGTTTGCATCAGCAAAGAAGATTGAGAAGGATGAAGACACTAAACAACGGTACAACAAAAATCCTATCCTCTTGATTTGGAATAGCAATCCATGGTTCTTGCATGGTCAACTATTGGCAGCCCTAGAAAAAATTGTGGAAAACAGTGAGGTTCCTATCAAAGATCATTGGAGAAGACATGCTAATGGCTATTGGATTGAGAGTTGTGAAAGCAAAACATTTTTCGATTCTTTGCGAGTTGGGTAAATCAATGACATGTCTGGGAAGAGGACTAAGGTTCTGAGATCCGTCAATGGAGGGGAGTTCACTTCAGAGGATTTTTGTAATCTCTATATTGAGGCAGGGATCAAGAGGGAGTTCTGTGTTCAGCAAGATGGAGTCCTATGTCACGAGGAACTTGAGTGACTCATTGAGAAGAAGTGAAGGTGTCAGCTAAGTGGGTTGCAGTGTTGCAAGGCCAAGTGCTAAGTCTTTGGAAGGCCTCTTTAGCTGCAGAGAATGGAATTGCACAAGGCAGTCAACCTTATTTTTGACATTGGTAGCATCAAAAACCTATTCAAAATAGGGTGATCTGGGATGAGGTCGAGGAGGACTAAGTCTGGAACTCTCGCAAGTCAGTTAAAGGTGCTACTAGGAGTAGTGCTAGAAGTGTATGTTGGAAATCATTCCTCTAAGGAAAACATTGCAGACAATCTTGGATGAGGAGGTCAGGAGGTTGATGCAGGTACTTGTAGCTCCAAAGGGAGTCACAACATCATTAAGATTGGTGTAATGTATATTTCTCTGAGACGGATAAATATTAGGTGAAAGCCCTTGTAGGCTTGTAGTGTATATTTCTCTAAGATGGAGAAATATGAGGTGAAACCCCTTGTAGTGTATATTTCTTTGAGACGGAGAAATATGAGGTGAAAGCCCTTGTAGTGTATATTTCTTTGAGATTGAGAAATATGAGGTGAAAGCCCTTGTACAAGATCACATCTCTGAGACTGAGCTGTGTTTTCCACAATTGGGTGTAGCCATTGTGGACATCATGTTGAGAGACTCCATGACGAGGATATTTGAAAATACCTCCCTAGCTAAGAGGGAGTGTTAGTGTTTTATAGCGTCGGGAGGTATTTCCCTAAGAGAAGTTAATCAAAGGCAAGTCGGCCTTTCTTTTTGTAAAACAAATATTATATTTTCTAGGTCGGCCCTAGAAGAGAGCTCGCCTAGCTTGCTATATAAAGGGGAAGGTGTCTCCACTTTAATCATCAATTTCATTCCATTCCAATTCAAATTTCTTTAGCAGCAGATTCACTATCAAGAGCAACAGATTTGCTTCAAGGAGAAGTGGTATTATTTTGTGTATTCAAGGAAATCGCACTATCTTCAAGTGCAGATTCATTGTATGAGATTCGGCCTTGCTAGGGCCTGATTTTGAGTGCTATTTCTGCACTTATTTATTCTGATTTATAAGAGAATATTTTGCTGGGTTTTTCTCCCTCAAGTAGGAGGGTTTTCCCAGGGTAAATTTGGTGTTCATTGTTCTTTGTGTTGTATCTTTTGCTTATTTACATTTCTGATATGAAAATCAACATAGAGATCCCATATCTGGATACATTCGGTCTTCCAAGACTCAGCATGTCATCTACAAGAGGGAGAGTATCACCTAGGTGCTTTACCACCAACCACAAACTAGCAATCCCTCACACACCTTCCTAACTGGAAGTGGCCCTGCCCTTCAACGAAGGGTATAGTTAAGAATCCTCTTAGTTTTTCCATCTGAGCTCTGGCGTTGTGCCCTACTTAATTAATATCATCTTACAACTATAGATACCTTCCACCTATGTAAGACATCTATGATTAGTTAAGCAATCTGGGTCACAGTGAACCAACAAGTGCATGCAGAGACTATTGCACTCACTTTGGCCAAAGTATTTGTAATATATACAATCACTACTTACGAGTGAATTCATTTATTCACCCACCCTACTCGACTTGGAGTACCATATCTGACCTTCCACTGTTTGATCAATAGTTACCTTATCATACCAATTTTCATTTAAAAAGAGACAACTTCATTAAAGTCATAATTCATTTAGATTGGTTACAGTTTCTGACTTAGAACACTCATGTTACCTTCATGTAATGACTTGGGCCTTGGCAACTACCACTTGTTCAAGTCCTTATTTACTAAGTTGGTAAACAACTAGACTAGGATATTTTTTGACCCCAAATACCCATGTTACGTTCACGTAACTTCTTGGAATTTGGCAACTGGCACCTGTCCAGGTCTTTAGTATTAACCATGAGAGTATTTGATCTCCCACTCTATGCACACACAGTTATTACTGATGACTTACTGTCATCAATTGGTTCCACTTCGTCACAACTGAAAGTATTGACAAAATGTTCAATCATTTATAATAAACAGATATTAATCTTAAGCTGAAGATCCCTTCTTATTATAGTCCTAGATGTTCACTGTTTTAGCTTTGTTATAGAGTCCTTCCTCAAAAAGTGAAGATTCACTAAGTAAATAACTCATCTGGGTTGTTGGTTATTTTTGACTTGAACACTCGAGTTACTTTCATGGGTCTTGGCTACAACCACTTGCTCGAGTCTTAACCCTAACCCTTGAGAGCGACTACTCTTGAGATATAAACTTTAAGCAAATCTAGACACAAAACGATATCTTCTTGACCTTCCTCGTCATAATATAGTATGAATATTACATAGACAAAGTCTATATAGTAATGGTTAGATCTCCATTAAGAATATAACTTCCTTTAGGATTTAGTCCTCCATGTATTTCAATGAAATCTTGATAACTAAGGATAAACACAATTGTAGACCAACTGGTCCCATCTTACAATAAATTCGCATAATATAAGTGCTTACTCACTAAGTTTGTAATATAACTGGTTTGGTAAAATACCCCGAACATCGAATTCCCTTGTTACGCATCTGTAACATCTAGGATCTAGGCTACTGCCTCTAATTCAAGCCATAACACAAATTAAAAGGTTTTACCTTCTCACCTCTTCTTAGGCTTCTTTAGCAACATTGATGACACTATGTCATCGTCAAGACATATACATGGTCATATAGAAGATTTTGACCCAAGATGACTTGAACTTGCTGTTCGACCAATGGTTAAACATTAAGAAAGCTTTTACTCTACGCAACTTGACTTTCTTGTCATAACTCAATTGAGTTAGTTAAGTTTGTACTTTCTTTGAACTCTTGAGTTACTCAACGTAACTACCTAGTCTTGGCATCTGCCACTAGTTTGAAGTTTACTATGCATAAGAGAGTATCTACTCTCAAAATTAGACCCATGGCATTCTTTGACAACAAAAATAGATAACTTGACCTAACCGGTCATATCATAGTATAAAGACATTGTATACAAAAATACCCCACTTGGGTGTTTCTATTAAAATATAACACCTCGAGGGTTTAACCATTCAAGCCAAAGGGTACAGTCTTTTATTTTGAGAAGCCATTTTAAATCACAAAATCATTCAATAAGAAGTAAGCAAGGAAGAGCTATTCATTAAACTGGTAGGCATCTTAACAAGAGCTAGCACCTAGTTGTGCTTAAGACTATTCTAGTTCAACACCCACAAAGGAACAGTGGTTCGACATTTGCTTATCTGGTGTTCATTAATGAACTTTATTTACAAATCATTTGCATTCAATTACGGCTTTCAAATTAGCAAGAAAACAAGTCCTTTACTCTATGAATAAATAGAGACTCATATTAAACAAGTGACGAGTCTCATAAATCTTTCTTAGCTATTATCCTTGTAAAAGAGGGTTCATGCATATGAATAACTGAATTGACTTTAAGGAACTAATCTTTCCCAATAACCCAAAGTGACATGATATTGCAACATGGAAGTTTTAAAGAAAGCAAGAAGATATTCTTGCATGTGAAAGATTACAAACATTACTATCTCATTACTGGTTTAATAAACATTAACATTCAACATTCATTTATTCTAAGGAATGACCCTTTTCCGATATAAAGAAATTGAAGTGATTACTTGCCTTCAGCTGATTATCGGTATGAACGTGGTTTGCAACAATGTGCACTTAGCCCACAGCCTGCAGAGTTTATTCATAGCTCTTCTTCCTTTCGGTATGTGCAAGGATGGTATTCATAATCCCCTCCTAAGCGAACTCCCTCTCCCTTATAAACTTGTTGCTCCTTTTAATGGAGTTGGTTCACAACTCTTGAAGTTTAGACTTTTGGAATATTTAGCTTTCTGCAATATAGAATTCCTCCTCAAGAATGCATTAGATTTCAGAAAGTCGAGCTTGCATATGCAATCTTTGAAGATGGCCACTTTTCACATAGGTATTCCCTCTATTCTCTGCTCACTATCTACTCAATACTCCCCCTATTTTCCTAAATTGTAGTATTAATAGAAAATGAGAAGAGAGATCATAATCCCAATGCCCCGTCATGCTGCTATTAAGGAAAGAAGGCAGCTGCATTTAGAGTTCTTGCATACTATCCTACCATAGGCAATCAGAGTGGCCATGTTTTTCTTGAGGACGCAATAAAACAATTGCCATGAATAGATGGGTTTTCTAGGGTTTTTATTGTGTAAAAGTTTAGTTCATGAGCCGCCTCTCATCAAGATCCCCTCGTGAGGTGTTTTTTGAGATAGATTTCTTATTCCAAGCTTGCAAAAATAAAACCGTTACTCATTCGGTTGAGTAGGAAACAGTTAAGAAATCAGTTAACACACTACCTTAACGTGGAGGGAGCCACAATTTCCTGCATGGTAAAACTATGTTACCCAAAAAAAAAAGTTGTATTATGCCACTTTTGTGGCATTACGCCATAGCCAAACATGATTTCCATTGGCATTTTAAACATAAGATTGCCACCTCAATAATCAAATATGATCCTCTAAGAGAGTCGAGCAAGACATGAATATATTATGCTCCTCTTTTAATAAGAGTCGAGCCAACAATAAACCCACAGCTTATGCAACCGATTCCAATTATCATATAATATATAATTATTAACATTCAAGAATAATACTAACATCACATGTAAGGTCGACAATGATGATTATCATGTCGCTACTTTGGCGTATTCGCCAAAATATAAAGAATTCAACGATAATCAAGATGATCAATGTTCAACTTGCCACATAATATCAATAGTCATCAAGTAATAGCATTTATATAATACCACGCTTAATATGTATATGAATATACATATGCATGTGCTATTTTCTTTTGCGATAAACCTATGCACATATATATTTATCTATACGTATGTGAACGTATATGTACATATGTTGACGCATACCTTCGCCTAAGTACGTACATATGCATCCATATACGCATATATATGTTTACCGATTCACACACACACACACATATAAACAAGAGAGTTATTAAACCCCAAAATTGCCATAAACAAACACTACGGAAGAACACGACTCAACTACCTTGGGTTGACTTACCTCCAAGCATGCTGTTGACATCCCTAGACTCTTTTAGGTTTACGAAATCAAATAAATGATTGACGCTAAGCTTAGATGGCGTTGCTAGAGAATTCGTAACCTTACCCTTCTCCTAGGTGATACTCCCCCTCTCTGGAGGCGGTCAAATCATTCCTACATTTCCACTTAGGAAAACAAACAGTAGTTATCTGAAAACTATCACATCATGATCATATCATTGCATTTTCATTAACAATTGCTTTGAAGAAAATAGAATCATCTCATAGTATTTCATCATATTCATATCATCAATTAGCCATCAACATTCCATTTGAATGCAATAACATGACATTGCACAAATTCATCATGATATGTAACTTTGAAGGTTTCATAATCTCATGATTCATCATCATAATAATTAGCATAAAGTGAAAAGTAATTTAGGAATCTAGAGTGGGGTGTAACATATCTTCCCCTTTAAGAATCATCGTCCCCGATGATGTGAAGTATCATAACATATAACAAAGTAAAAAAATGTCTTAATTTCTATTTTTAGATTCAAGTAGGAGGTGGGGAAATCTCTGTTTAATTCCATTATAATTTTCACTTGAAGCACTGTCCTTTGCAGTATGGTCCCATTGGACCTTTCCCTAAGAAACCTTGCTATTACGCAGGTGGAGCCTGTGTGATTTGAGCACTCTTTCTCTTACTGAGAATTGTTTTGGTATTCACTTAACGCCAACATAGCTTTTCTACCTAGCATTGGCTTCTGCTAGCCTTTTCCTAATTAACTTGATCTGTTCTTCCATTTAGGATAGCATTTTTGGACCAAGTACAATCCTATCTTCTAGCTTTCCCAGCTTATACGAATTCTACACTTTCTTCCATGCAATGCTTCAAATGGAATCTTTTTTTTTTTATTACAAAAGGACAAGAGTTATTATACACCAACTCAACAAACAAAAAGTAGTCCTCCCACTTGTATTGTTAATCCTTGCCCATCCGTCAAATTCCCAGGTATAAAATGGGCTACCTTGGTGAGTTTGTTCACCATTACCAATCATTGCATTATGCCTATTTCTAAATATAAGAAGGCTTTGCACCCAAATCCAAACTAATGATCTACCATTCCCATTCTGGATTCTCATGAGGTATAAAATCCTACCAGTTGATAATGTTTCACTTCCACCCTCTGGCATTTTAGACATTCTGCTACATTTCTTGTAGCGTCCCTCTTCATTCCTTACCAAAAATATAGTGGATTTACATCAGCCCATGTTTTTGTTACACCAAGATGTCCTAAAAATGGTGCGGAGTGAACCTCTCCCCACACTTTATTCCTTAACTCTTCTGGGTTCAACACATATAATCTTCCTTAAAATATCAATAGCTTATTTGGCTCAAAATTTATCTCATCATACATTGGTTCTTGGGGATTGTCCCCGAGAACTCGCTTGACTTGCTCATAGAATTCGTCTCTCTAGAATTTCACAACACTTGATTTTTACAATCGTTTGAATAGAGATCATCGATGGGTTATGCCTCCTTCGACTTAGGGCATCTGCAACTCGGTTTTCCTTGCCCTTAATGTAATTGACCCTGATATCGTGGTCAGATGTTAGCTCTAACCATCTTCACTGGTGAGCATTTAAATGTGACATAATAAACAAGTACTTAAGACCTTGATGGTCTAACTTAACTCAAGTGTTTCCCTAGCATATAATGCTGCTACATTTACAAGCATGAACAATTGTTTTCAGTTTAAGACCTAGTGGAGCATAGTCTTGCTCATAAGTCTTTAATTATTAAAACTCATAAGTGATATCCTATCCTTGTTACAAAAATTAAACCACCTATCCCCTCTCCCGAGGCATCGGTGATAATCACAAATTGACCTTTTGGATCAGGAACTTTCAAAATTGGTGCCGAAGTCAACTTTCCTTTTAGTAGGTCAAATGCCTCATGACATTTTTTTGACCATTCAATCCTCTTACCCTTTCTTTGAAGAGAGGTAATGGGATGTGCAATTCTTGGGAAGTTGGCTACAAACTTCTGCAGTATCCTGTCGGTCCCATAATTTAACTGCAGACTTCTTGCAACATCAAGTCATCCATGCATTCACCCACCTTGGAAAAACTACCATAGAACCTTAAGGGGCTGCAAACAAGTTTACTTTAGCTAAAAAGCTTGGTAACTCAATTCTAGCTTCAAGCTAACATTGCTCTACCTGAGCTCTTATTGCCTCCTGGCTTCCTTCAAAATTGGGTCTGGTTTGAAACATTCGAGTTCCTAATTCTCCTGAAGTTTCCATTGTAATGTCCCCTTTTTCTGAGCAGTGATTTGATGCAGTGGTTAGCCTACCAACTGGTCCCCGTAGGCTAACAGGGTGTTCAGGGGACTCTTTTGAGGGTAGTCCTTGGTTCAACAGCAAACCCTTTGGTGCTCATTTATGTATTCTTCAGCTCTTCATCCCAGTTTATTGGTGGTGCATCCTTTCAGAGGCCATTCAGGAGACCTTGATGCATACTTACTATTTATAGTAAGTCATTGGTATGGTTAGTTGGCAGAGTTACTATATTTGGCATGGTGGCATAATTTATCCTGGAGTTATATGGGTTAACTTGGTCTTGTGCATTTAATATTAATAACGCCAAGTAATAAAGTGCATTATTAAATTATATTAAAAGGGGGACTTTATATTAAAAGGATATAAGTGATTTTATTGTGCACTTTATAATATAGATTTAAGTGCCAATTTAAAAAAGGGAGATATAAGTGATTATTAAAGTATATTTTTTATTATAAAGTTGTGCACCAAAAAGGAGGGAAAAGGGAATGAAATTAAAGTAAATTACATGAGATGAAGCCAAATGCAAATTGAAGATTATAAAAGGGCTTTTGAAACTCATTTTGCACATTCATGAATATTATTCTTCTTGTGGAGATTTTTGGAGAAGAGCTTCAACAAGGGTTTGTTGGTTCTAGAGATTTAGGCTTTCTTGGGGATGAGATACCTCAGAGAGATCATTGTCTACAGGTGTGGAAGATCACCCAAGGACAATTTGAGAGATAGTCTTTTGCAAAGATTATCATAGAGCTTCATCAGTTTCCTGGAGATCATCCTTCAAGGTATTTCAAAGCTTCCAAGTTCAAGAGTTGTCATCCGGATCAGTGCAAAATTCAGTAGTTAAATATCCTACTAGGGGTGGGACATTTCGTCCATTTTATCAGATTCATTTAGTTTCCCAAATTTTGCATTATTTTAACACCCATCCAACAGATTCCCATGCATTCAATTATAATCCAAAGAGAGGTTTGACATAAATTTTCCAAATTTTCTTTTGTTATACTTTTGATAGATTACACATCATCCCTATTTATTTCAAAACTTTGACATCTTACGACTACAGGTCGTTGTCAGGAATGGAAATCTCCTTGGGTTCTCCCTCACCCTTGGAGTCAACTAAAATAGTTTTAGAGTGTGGGTGTACTCGTAGGTACTCTTCCATAATCTCCCTACTACTCACAAGTGCATCCCAACTAAAGGGCATCGCCCTATGATTGATGGTTCGACTAGTTGACCTCAGAGATAGGAACATTGGCCTTCACAGCTGCTATATCCCACTACTTCTTCTCTAGTGTGATACACTTAACTGCATCGGTCAGTATCTTAGAGTCAGCTTGCCAAACACCTCTTGTATAGCTAATATTGTTAAGGATTTTTTTTTTACATTTGAGAAAGACTCTTAATCCTAGGGTTAGACAAATTTTGGAGAATTGACTTCCTTGTTTTCCTTGATCTTCTTCTCACCATTCTGGCCTAAGAACATTTCAAACATTAGCCATTGATAATGTTCAAGGAAAAAATTACACAATGAGCTCATAGGTCCAAGCGTTGAACCCAGTTGCTCTAATACCATATGTAACAGCCATCAATATGTAACAACCATCAATATGTAACAACCATCTCCTTCTAAGAAGAAATTACCAGGATTTATTTAACAAACAATTAATAACTAACATCATAAGTAAATGAGGTATGAAATTTTTCCTTTCAAAACAAAATATGCAACTGCATAATTGAATACACATAAATATATCATATTATCTAATCATGCTTTTCAAACTGAAAAGAGTAATCATCTTTTAACTTTTGCATTTCAACTTGAATGATTTCAATTAAATACGATATGACAATAACATAAAGATACAAGGTCAGAGCTCCCATATCTAGATACATTCGGTCTTCCAAGACTTGGCATGTCATCTACAAGAGGGAGGGCATCACCCAGGTGCTTTACCACCAACCACGAACCAATGGTCCTCTGCAAACCTTCCTAACTAGAAGTGGCCTTTCCCTTCAATGAAGGTTATAGTTAAGAACCCTCTTAGTTTTTCCATCAGAGCTCTGGTGTTGTGCCCTACTTAACTAATACCGTCATACAATTATGGATACCTTCCAACTATGTAAGACATCTTTGATTAGTTAAGCAATCTAGGTCACAGTTGTAAATTTTAAAAGAACAGATTATATGCACAGAAACTTAATTCAAATCAGACAAAATAACACAGCAGATACCCTGGGAAAACCCTCCTCTTGAGGGAGAAAAACCCAGCAACAAAGATCTCTCTTATATATATAAATAGTGGCAACAATTCTCTTTACAATGAGGCCGAACACAAGGCCAATATTCTGTACCTACACCAGATACAATAATAGATAATGACCTGCACTTCTGACAATATAAAACTGCCCTTCAAAGATATTCGCAATTTGCTCTTGATCAGGTTCGCACTCAGCACTTGAAGAGATTCGCACTTGACTTGCCTCTTGATAAAATTCACACTTCTGCTCTTGAAGAAATTCGCACCTTAATGATAGAATAAATCGGACTTGCTTGAATGTCTAATGGAGAGGAAATGACCTTGTATATATACAAATGTGAGAGAGGTCGCACCTCTTCATGTACAAGGTCGGCCAAGTTACAAAACAAATAATTTATAAATAATAATTCTAATTTAGGAGAATTCGGCCTCAAGAGAAATTATAATGTTTCCAAGAGAAGCGCCCATCTTTAATAAATGACTCATATAAATAAATAGCCGATAGGCTACATTTATTTATGTCTTCACTCGTGGCTGGAAGGATGAACTCGAAGCTGCTCAATAACATTAACAACAGTGAACCAACAAGTGCATGCAGAGACTACTGCACTCACTTTAGCCAAAGTATTTGTAATATATACAATCACTAGTTACGAGTGAAGTCGTTTGTTCACCCACCCTACTCGACTTGGAGTACCATATCCGACCTTCCACTATTTGACCAATAGTTACCTTATCATACCAATTTTCATTTAAAAAGAGATAACTTAATTAAAATCATAATTCATTTAGATTGGTTATGGTTTCTTGACTTAGAACACCCATGTTACGTTCACGTAATAACTTGGGCCTTGGCAACTACCACTTGTTCAAGTCCTTATTTACTAAGCCAGTAAACAACTAGACTAGGATATTTTTTGACCCTAAATACCGATGTTACGTTCACGTAACTTCTTGGAATTTGGCAACTACCACCTGTCTAGGTCTTTAGTATTAACCATGAGAGTATGTGATCTCCCACTCTATGCTCACACAGTTATTATTGATGACTTACTGTCATCAATTGGTTCCACTTGGTCACAATTGAAAGTACTGACAAAATGTTCAATTATCTATAATAAATAGATATTAATCTTAAGCTGAAGATCCCTTCTTCTTATTATAGTCTCGAATGTTCAATGTTTTAGCTTTGTTATAGAGTCCTTCCTCAGAAAGTGAAGATTCACTAAGTAAATAACTCATCTGGGTTGTTGGTTATTTCTAACTTGAACACCTGAGTTACTTTCACGTAACTACCTTGGCTACAACCACTTGCTCGAGTCTTAACCCTAACCCTTGAGAGCGACTACTCTCGAGATATAAACTTTAAGCAAATTTAGACACAAAACGATATCTTCTTGACCTTCCTCGTCATAATATAGTATGAATATTACATAGACAAAGTCTACACAGTAATGGTTAGATCTTCATTAAGAATATAACTTCCTTTAGGTTTTAGTCCTCCATGCATTTCAATGAAATTTTGATAACTAAGGGTAAACACAATTGTAGAACAACTAGTCCCCTCTTACAATAAATTCGCATAATATAAGTTCTTACTCACTAAGTTTGTAATATAACTGGTTTGCTAAAATACCTCGGACATGGAATTCCCTTGTTACGCATCTATAACATCTAGGGTCTAGGCTATTGCCTCTAATTCAAGCCCTAACACAAATTATAAGGTTTTACCTTCTCACCTATTCTTAGGCTTCTTTAGCAACATTGATGACACTATGTCATTGTCAAGACATATGCATGGTCATATAGAAGATTCTGACCCAAGGTGACTCGAATTTGCTATTTGACCAATGGTTAAACATTAAGAAAGCTTTTACTCTACACAACTTGACTTTCTAGTCATAACTCAACTGAGTTAGTTAAGTTTGTACTTTCTTTGAACTCTTGAGTTACTCAACGTAACTACCTAGTCTTGGCATCTGCCACTAGTTCGAATTTTACTATGCATAAGAGAGTATCTACTCGCAAAATTAGACCCATGGCATTCTTTGACAACAAAAATAGATAACTTGACCTAACCGTTCATATCATAGTATAAAGACATAGTATACAAAAATATCCCACCTGGGTGTTTCTATTAAAACATAACACCTTGAGGGTTTAACCATTCAAGCCAAAGGGTACGGTCTTTTATTTTGAGAAGCCATTTTAAATCACAAAATTATTCAATAAGAAGTAAGCAAGGAAGAGATATTCATTAAACTAGTAGGAATCTTAACAAGAGCTAGCACCTAGCTGTGCTTAAAACTATTCTAGTTCAACACCCACAAAGGAATAGTGGTTCGGCATTTGCTTATCTGGTGTTCATTAATGAACTTTATTTACAAATCATTTGCATTCAATTACGACTTTCAAATTGGCAAGAAAACAAGTCCTTTACTCTATGATTAAAGAGAGACTCATATTAAACAAGTGACTAGTCTCATAAATCTTTCTTAGCTATTATCCTTGTAAAAGAGGGTTCATGAATATGAATAACCGAATTGACTTTAAGGAACTAATCTTTCCCAATAACCCAAAGTGACATGATATCACAACATGGAAGTTTTAAAGAAAGCAAGAAGATATGCTTGCATGAGAATGATTACAAACGTTACTATCTCATTATTGGTTTAATAACCATTAACATTCAACATTCATTTATTCTAAGGAATGACCCTTTTCCAATATAAAGAAACTGAAGTGATTACTTTCCTTCAGCTGATTATTGGTATGAACATGGTTTGCAACAATGTGCAATTAGCCCACAGCCTGCGGAGTTTATTCACAGCTCTTCTTCCTTTCGCTGTGCAAGGATGGTATTCATAATCCCCTTCTAAGCTAACTCCCTCTCCCTTATAAACTTGTTGCTCCTTTTAATGGAGTTGGTTTGCAACTCTTGAAGTTCAGACTTTTGGAATATTTAGCTTTCTGTAATATAGAATTCCTTCTCAAGAATGCATTAGATTTCAGCTTACCGAGCTTGCATACGCAATCTTTGAAGATGGTCACTTTTCAATAGGTATTCCCTCTATTTTCTGCTAATTATCAGCTCAATACTCCCCCCTATTTTCCTAAACTGTAGTTTTAATAGAAAGTGAGACGAGAGATCATAATCCCAATGCCCCGTTATGCCGTTATTAAGGCAAGAAGGCAGCTGCATTTAGAATTCTTGCAAATGCATACTATCCTACCAAAGGCAATTGGGGCGGCCATGTTTTTCTTGAGGACGTGATAAAACAACTGCCATGAATAGACAGGTTTTTTCGGGGTTTTTATTGAGTAAAAGTTTAGTTTATGGGCCGCCTCTCATCAAGATCCCCTCGTGAGGTGTTTTTGAGATAGATTTCTTATTGCAAGGTTGCAAAAATAAATCCGTTACTCATTTGGTTGAGCAAGAAACAGTTAACAGATCAGTTAACACACTACCTTAACATAGAGGTAGCCACAATTTCCTGCATGGTAAAACTATGTTACCCTAAAAAATAACTGTATCGTGCCACCTTTGTGGCATTATGCTGTGGCCAAACATGATTTCCATTGGCATTTTAAACATAAGATTGCCACCACAATAACCAAATATGCTCCTCTAAGAGAGTTGAGCAAGACATGAATATATTATGCTCCTCTTTTAATAAGAGTGTAGCCAACAATAAACCCACGACTTATGCAGCCGATTCCAATTATCATATAATATATAAATATTGACATTCAAGAATAATATTAACATCACATGCAAGGTTGACGATGATGATTATCACATCGCTACACTAGTGTATTCACCAAAATGTAAAGAACTCAACGATAATCAAGATGATCAACGTTCAACTTGCCACATAATATCAATAATCCTCAAGTAATAGTGTTTATATAATACCATGCTTAATATGTATATGAATATACATATGCATGTGCTATTTTCTTTCGCAATAAACCTATTCACACATATATTTATCTATACGTATGTGAACATATATGTACATATGTTGATTTGTACCTTCACCTATGTACGCACATATGTGTCCATATACGCATATATACATATATGCTACATATGTTTATTGATTCACACACACAAACACACACATACACATATATATTCATATATATTTACTTATATATATTAAAACAAGAGAGTTATTAAACCCCAAAATTGCCATAAACAAACACAACGGAAGAACATGACTCAACTACCTTGGGTTGACTTACCTCCAAGCACGCTATTGACATCCCTAGACTCTTGTAGGTTTACGGGATCAAATACATGATCGACACTAAGCTTAGATGGCATTGCCAGTGATTTCATAACGTTACCCTTCTCCCAAGTGGTACTCCCCCCCTCTCTCTTTGGAGGCGCTCAAATCGTTCCTGCATTTCCACTTAGGAAAACAAACGGTAGTTAGCCGGAAACCATCACCATGATCAGATCATTGCATTTTTATTAACAATTGCTTTAAAGAAAATATAATCATCTCATGGTATTTCATCATATTCATATCATCAATTAGCCATCAACATTCCATTTGAATGCAGTAACATAACATTGCACAAATCCATCATGATATGTAACTTTCGAGGTTTCATAATCTCATGATTCATCATCATAATAATTACCATAAAGTGAAAAGTAATTTAGGAATCTAGAGTGGTTCTAACACAATCATTCCTGCTGATTTCCGGAGCATAAAAAAAATGCTGGCTGCTTCTTTGTATGGGGATGCCTTGAATTGTGTTGAAGATTAAACTTGAAAGTGAGGGGTTTGCAACCCATCAAACCAGCCACAACACCTGTATTGAAGGAGATTGCATATTTTGAAATCATAAATTTTACCGCCAACAGCCTTTGACAAAGTCAGAGATTCAACCTAGTCTATCGCCTCTCCATGTGGAATGAATAACTAAGGGTGTTGTGTTTATCTATCTTACCTGGTAGCAATTTGCTGAGACCTACATGGCAATAGACTTTAAGAAAGGAGCTGTAGAAATTTGGAAGAGATGTGGGAAACATTAATGCAATGTGGCAGTCATACATCCTGCAACTCTCTCTAAGGAAGGAAGTCATATATGTTGGCCGCTCAGATTTGTGTACCACTATGTGAATGCAGTCTACTTGCCAGTGGGTAGTTGAAATAAGTCAAGCTGCCTAGAGAAATAAATTATAATTCCAGTTTGCCATCTGGGCAGAGGGAAAGATAGGAATATGAAGTATTTGTAAAAGAATATCAGTATGTCTGCAACTGCAGCCTGTATAAGGTCAGAACCTGTTATTTATTTCATATTCATATGCAGTTCCAGCTTGAAAATTTAATAATTTTATACTAAGTATTGATTGGGCTCTGTCAATGTTAATTTATTTGATTTTATTTGGCTAAGCATCAAATCTATCTTTATCTTATTATGTATTGATCAATCTGTTAATCATTCGATGAAATGCATACACAAGGAATTAAAGAATAAAACATAGAGATATCACAGTGGGAAGCAATCAACAATCGGACCAGCATTTGTAAAAATAAAAAAATTGTAGTCCAGTATTTTACACATTGCATGGAACTCTGTTCACTTTATTAAATTATTTTTTTACATCTAGGGGGTCCTATTTTTTTGGTCATTTTTCATTCTTTTAATTTTTTTTTTATCGTTTCACTCTTCCATGCTTTCTCCGCTATAATATAGTGAGTTAGTAACTGTTCTACATTTAGTAGGCCTTCTTATCTTTTTGTTTATTGTGCACACATTCTCTGTAAAATTGATCATTTCTCTCTTGTATGCTTCCTCCACTATAATATAGACAGTTCTCATTTGCTATCTTGTCCTCTAAACAATAGGGGATTCAAAAAAAGTGATATGAGAGTACTAAACACCTACTACATGATTAGAGTATGGGAAGCATTGGATTTCCACTTACAATCCCTCCATCTGCCTTCCTCAACACTCTGCATGGTCTCAAATGGCATCTCTAATTTTTAGTTCTGTCAACCATGTTCATGAAATGATTGACAATGCACTCTAGGTACAAAAAGATGAACTCTATGACCATTTCCAACAGGCTTTGCAACAACATTTCTTTTGTAGAGCCACTGATTTAAGGCAAGGCTCAAGCTCTTAGTTTCAACCCCTTTCAGGTTCAAGATAACTTGGACATTCTATAGTTTGAAGGTAAGGTTGATGCTAATGCTTTGGATGCTTGGATTCATAAGATTTGAGTTTTAATAATTGTAAATCACTTCACCAATAAAAAGAAATCACATTTGCTACTCTCAAAATATCACCAATTAAAGAAATCATATTTGCTTCCCTCAAAATATCACCAATTGCCATGTGTTGGCATGGGATGCATAGTCAGATAATCACATTAAGCATTGTTGGTGTATATACTTATGCATCTCATTTGTATTAAGTTTACTTAGTTTACTTTAATATTTTAAGGTTAACATTTGCACGTGTTATTCTTAGAAGTCAACTAAGTGGTTGGAGGTTGCAACTTTCAACCATTTGTTTTGGAGTCATTTAATTTGAAGGGTTTACTCCAAACCTCTAGTTATCAAGTTGGAATTGATAACTTCCACCTCTATTCTCTTCAGTTACTCGGTAGTTTATGCTTAACTAAGTCATATATGATATGAGTGTTATGTAAATCTTACATGGTACTAGAGCCTTGTTTGCTTAAGCTAGTCTAGTTTTATTTTGGAAAATTTTTCATGGGATTCTAGGTGTTCTTTTAATGACTTTTTGTAGGTAACTTCTCATAGAGGCTTTGTGCAGAAAAAGTGACTGCACCATTGTATCTAAAGTGGCTGAAAACACTAGTATGGTTATCAATATGTTAATTTTTTTGCTTAGTTGAGTGAGAGGTAAGGGCTTTGCCTTTCTCCCATTAGATAAATATATAGTAATAAAAAATTACCCTCTAAACAGAGGCAAAATGATGTTTAAGATCAATGAGTTGGGGGAGCAGTATAGTCCAATGCACAACTTCCAATAGATAAAAAAGAAGTGAAAGTTTCATAACAGTTTTAATAGCCCATGAAAATATTCATAAGACTCTAACTCCTTTTTGCATGAGTATTAATAACCCTTGTGTTGTTGATTATTGGGGACAATTTCTTCTTTTTAATTTCTACCTTGGTCCAAACATCTATAGTTTCTGAAGGAGTAACCAGCTTTGGAGCAATTGATGGGGAAATCTTGAATGTGTTTGCTGAAGTCATAGGTTTACCGTAGTATTGTGTGGGTACACCCTTAGAAGAAGATTCCATGATTTCAGCACTCCCTTTTGATTTGGGGGAGAAAGACTTAGTTGAGCTTTTTTGAGGAGAGTTGAGCAAGTTTGGCTTTTAGATACCTCAGAAGCATTATCCCTAGTGTTCTCCACAATCTCATCCCTCTCATTAGAGTTAATATGTTGATGGTTTGGAGCTGTGTAATGTCCCCTATCTTGATTTTCCCTAGATTTTTCCCACAGATCACAAATTGCAACGAATTAGGGTTAGGGGTTCATCTTACCAAAGAAATATTTCTTTAAGGATGCAATCCAGGATTGGAATCCTGCAATCACCACATGAACATTATATATATATATATATATATATATGCTTAGGAGAGTTAGACAATAACATCACATCCATAGATTATCAACAATGCAAACATATTAGAATTTTGGGAGAAGGGACATGATGGGTCCGCCCGAAGCCATATACCAAGCCTAAGAGGGTGTATACCACAACCCTCCCCCTTGGCGACTTGTATCTGCTTTCCCCATCAATGCCTCGACTCCCTGAAGACACTACCAACTTGTGGGATTGGGCGGAGGTCGCAAGCGGGCTCTTTTGGCACTTACCACTTCACCCTAGGCCCATCCTCATTGTGGGATTGGGCGAAGGTCACAAGTGGCTCTTTTAGGCTCTTACCCCTTCACCCCATGCCCTTCCCACAAGGTGAGTTTTAGACACTCATGCATGTTTATCATCAGAAATTATATATGAAACATATTTAATTATTCATGACAAAATGCATACACATGTAAACAATGATTGGCAGAAATACACCTGAATATATGCTTATATCTAGTAATAAGACTCTATGGTGATGAACAGATCTGATTCCTTTCTTGCTCTTGGCCTTTACGTTTCTACCTTAATCCGCCTGTCTTCAATACTCATAAGATATCACTTATAGAGAAACAATAGATTAGTTCAATTGAATAATTACTAATAAGGCTTAATAATTGCTGGAAGCATCATTATTGCATAATCGTGTATATATATATATATAATTATGTGTAAACTTACTATCCTCGTATATTCTTGCAATATTGTACTTATGTGATTATGTTTGCTGCTATGCTCAGGTAATATTCCTATTTCCTGTCCTTGATCAGACTTCTTATTTTCTCCTATACTTCCCATGAATGAATCTGCTGATCTCCCTTTCCTTTCCTATTTATATCTCATGTCTTTATGAAGAAGAACATCCTTTGGAAGAGTGATGTCCTTCCAAAACAATCATGTCTCTTCCGTATAATTGATTTCAGCCTTTCATAATGTAATTGCTGCCTGTTTCTTATAATTTGCATATTAGTTAGAACCCTCCTTACTTAATATATTTTCTGCTCTGGACAGATTAATTATTGCCATTATATCCTTCCTTTTTTCCCTTCGTTTGATCTCATCTCCAATATTTATGACATCCAAAAGATGTGTCTTTTGGGAGATGTCCCTTAAAATCCAATCGCTGCCTTTCTTAATTCCAGCGATGCCTTTTGCTGCTTTTGTATTACTTTACATTCTACGGTTCATAAGAATATGTGCCTTTTATTACATAATAATATAGTCGCTGCTTTATTACTGCCTTTGGTAATGAATCACTGCCATTCCTATAATTGCTCATTTTATGTTTATATTAATATATTATCTGTTTCTTATTTCACTATTATATTTATAAATTTATATTAGTTTTATATATGTGTTAATATTTAGAGTATTATATTCTTATAATAATAATATTTAAATTGTTAATATTAAATTAATATTTTAATATTTATATTGTTATTTATTTATTTATTTGTAATTTAATGCTCGGGTTTTTAGTGTTGCAATTTCGGGGGCATGACAAGCTGCTCCTTTCTAGCATGTAGCATGCTTTGGCAATTTTGCCTTATTATTTGAAGGACATAATTTTGAACAGTCATCTACCTTATGGCCTGTACCATATCATCATTTGCAGTTGAATGTTATTCCTTCATAGTCCAACAATTTTTTGTAGATTTTGGTGCCAACTTTTATCTCTATTTCTATTGGCAACTGTTTGGAAAGGTCTATTTCTACAACAATTCGAGCAAATGTGTAAGAAGTTGGCAAAGTGAAGGAGGAATGGAAATTTGACAACATTGGCCTTGACATTAATTTCCCAATGTTGCTTCTGATTGAAGAGACACAGTGGGTGCTCCAAAAGGGTAGTGGTAGGTTAGGTAATTTCACCTAGATTGAGATGATGGAAAGAGTCTTTGTGAGAGGGTTGAATTTTGGGAACCATGGTTTCATATATAGGTAGGAATTGTTCCAACTCCCAAGTCCATGGACACTTATGAAGTAGAAAATCTTTGTCCTCAAATTTTGCATAGATCACAGAGAAGAAAACCTTTAGCACAAGGGCCAATGAAAATTTCTCCTTCAAGGAAATGCTACCAAGCTTTTGAGATAAATTTGTTGAGTTATGCCAGGTTTGGCCATAGATTATGAAAGTGACAAATCAATTTGTGATCTTTGTGAGTTTTTTCATCCTCCACGATGTCCTCTCCAAGTTTTATTGTGGGAAGAACCTTGCGTTGGGTATTTTCACCTCTTATGCCTGAATCATTTGGGCTTGAATGCATCATTGTTGTTTCATCTGAGATTAGATCCGATTTTTTTGCTGAAGATTAAAGAGAGAACCTTTGATTAGGGTTGCCCTTGTTCTCACTTGGAGCCATTTGATTTTTCATTGGAGAGAGGGTATCTTGCCACCATTAGAGAGGGGTTTCTTGAGCCCCTAGCCATATCAAAAGAGTAGGAAAAATACCTAAATTTGACTTGCCACCATTAGTAGTGATTGTAGCCTTATTTTCTCTTGACGCACTTTGATTGGAGGCCCTAGATTTAGTGAGAGATATGCTGCCATCGACATGATTCAGGGACAGGAGTTTTTGAGCTTGTGTTGTTGGAGGGATGAGTGGGAGCAAAAGGAAAATTTGGAAACAACATTCCTTATATTATACCCTTTCCTTTTTTTTACATTGCATAATCTTTCTTTCTACATCTATTTGTCCATTTTGGACACCTCCCTTGGAAGATTTTTTTTCATAGGTAGATTCGGGGCACAAAAATCAGAGCAGCAACATTGTTATAAAAAAAATATTATTATTATTTTTGGAATGCTTAAAGCATTTTCCAAAGCACTTTCATAGTGGTCAAGTGAGTGCTTTCATAGAGCTCAAGTGAGTGCATTTAAAAGCGCCTCCCTACAGCACTTTAGAGATAAGTGCTTTGTGATGCTCATGAAGTGTGTTCTTGTGATTCCTCCAAATATTTCACTTTTAAAAAAAAGTTAAATACTTTAAATCTGTTTTATAATGCTACTAAAGTCTTAACATGTTTGCATCAGCACTTACATCAGCAACATGTGGCATCAGTCAACCTTGTTTGCATCAGCACGTTTTCTTGTCAGTGACATGTGGCATTCTAGTTAGCACTTGCTAATTTGTATGACTTGCCACCTTAGTGCCCAATCAACTATGCCACATTAGCATGACACTATCTGTAGCGCTCCGAAAATTATGAGTATTTTCCAGTTTATTCAATTCCGTTTCAAGGATTTCCAAGTAATTAACATCATTCATAAAACTTCTAAAATTGAGCTCAATAAAAACAAAGAATTAAATTGGCATTTTATGTATATAAATAGTAACATTGGAATTTATCAAGATTATTTGCAAAGCAAAAGTACATCAATGAATTTTCACATATACATATTCAACCATACTCGGAAGAATTCAACAATTCCATTAGAAACATCTTTTCTATGCTAAATCATAAAACTTTAATTCTTCAAATCAATGTTACATTAGAATCTTTCAAGCCATACTTCTATTTCAAAGTTTCATTCAAAGAATGTCAAATACATATACATTTACAATGGGGCTTCACAGCCATTCCAGAATAATACACAAGTATATCAATAGCAAATAAAATTCGGAACCTCCAACCGCCGTGACACCATCGGTCTGCTTGCGAGCTGGGGCCAAGAGTGTGATTCAGGCGCCTTTTCCGCCCAACCACGAAGTACATGACTTCCCCGGGTTCCTTCCTAACTCGAAGAAATCCCCGGCCCTGCATAAAGGAGCCTAGCAACCCGACACAGTAAAACAGGAGGGAACTCTCGATGCATGCCTGGTGCCTATATGCATTTCTAACATGAGAAAGACACATTTCTTGCAACAGGAGGTGGCAGAGACTCAAATACATATATGTTTCTAGGCTTTTAAAACAAATCCATCTATTTCAATGGTACAAGTGCTTGGCCAAGCAAAAATAATACAAGCAAATGGTAGTTTAGAAAAGGTAATACTACCGTCTCTGTAGGTCCACCTTCAGCATCCTGTCCCGGAAGTTACCAAAAGTAAAGTATGAATAAATACAAACGCAGAAAGTTGTGCATTTTCTTACATGTTTCATGCATCCAATTGATTCTAAAAGAATTTCAAATGAGAATTTCATAACATCCGTTGAAAGAAAAATTGTAAGTTCAGTAGAAAGATTTCATTTACTCTTTTGTAAGTAATTCTTTTCTGATTTGGTAAAAGTCTCTGTTTTTAAAGAAGAACATGTATGTCATAATACTATCAGTGTACTATTAGAAAAATTTAATTAATTTGTTTGTATGAAACAGTGTTTTCTGATTTCAGTATGTACTTCTATTCTTTCCAAATTCAAGCTGACTGAATAGTGCAACTCTTAATTTTAATACAGGTTTCTGAATATTAGTAATATACAGAAACTGTGTAATTCTTTCGGAATAACAGAGGTTTGGAAGAAAAACTTGCATTTGAATTTTATATTGTATACCTTTACTCATGAATGTACTTCTGTATGTAAGTATATGACAAAGAAATCAAGAAGATTTTCAGTTTACATGGTTTCTCAGAGATACTACTGTTCTTATTCTAGGTTTAAATTTTCTGAGATATTAGTGTATTTTTGACAGAGATCATATCACTATCTGGAAATGGTTTTCCTTTTCAAACTTGCATTTTGGTATATATATGTATGGATATATATATAGGTATATAAAAATTCATATACAGCTGAGTGTAAATTTTAAAGAAAGAAATACTGATTTTCTTTTAATAACTGTTCATAAGTTCTCTGGTTGTGCACACAGAATATAAACATTTTACAGGGTTTCTTACTGGCGTTGAGCACATAAGGGCGCAGGAAGCCCTTGCCCCTCCCATGGGGAGGGGGCGGGCTGTGAGGGGCTCGCACCCCCTCCATAGGCCGCGGCCTGTGGAGGGCGCGAGCCTCCCCACAGAACCGCGTCCTTCCCATGGGGAGGACAAGGGATTAAATCTCTTTCCTTATTCCTGTGTATAACAATTTTATAACTCAAAAAAAAGACATTTAGAGACATTTTGCCCAGTATTATACTGCATTCAAATTTATCTCAAAAGGCTTTTCGAATTTATTTCAGATGACAGTGTTTTATGCAAAATTGTATGCATATATATATATATTTATGTATATATGCACGGGAATACAGATTCCTGTGCATATATATATATATGTATATATATATATTTATGTAGGTTTCATATATAATTGAGAGCAGTTTAATAATTTGCAGCTTTCGCAACTGAATGTAACCCTAATCTGGAAGAAAAGATTGGGTATTCTTTCTATAATGCAGCAATGAGAAGTAAACTATTACCCAGATTCAAAAATAAAATTGGAAAAGATTTCTCAGATATCTGTAATCATTTCATAGATTGAAGCATTTCATTTCTTCAATTTTCTTGCTGTAATTTTAAACTGATTGAAAAACAAGTATGGAAAAGAACCTGGCAATTTTCTCTAGTGCAGATGCCCAGTATTACCTCCCTGTCGCCTTCTTCCAGAGCTCTCGGATATATCTCAATGAATGTTCTCTTTTCTCTCTTAAAGCTTTATTCCTCTTTTCGAGGATCATGCAGAGTATTTCCAAATGACAGATGAATTTTTCATGCAAATTCCAGAGATTGCCACATGCCAACAGCATTGTTGGTTTTAAGGAAAAATTTCCAGAGCCCAAAGTTCTCTCGGGGCTGTTCACTCCTTTCAATTTTGATAAAAATAAAAATAACCATATGCAAACAAAGATATCTCCACTTTATATTATGCAAATTATTTCATTCATAATATTTTCACTTTATCTTTAATTTCCTATTTTTAAATCAGATTTTCCTTTTTATTGCATAAAAATAAATGGGATAAGTTAAATAAAATAAACCATGCTCTTTTCACAATTTTTTATGGTTAAGTAAACTATATTTTAATTTTGCTATGCTATTGTTTTTATGTATATATATATTTTTCTTTTGTTTAAATCAATCACTTATTCAAACCATGTAATCAATTTCAAACAATCACATTGAAAACAGATATGGCCTAATGCAACTACATGATTTTTAAGTGGTGTGTGCGTGATCAAGAGCTTCTCCTCTTTTACCCTGTTTGGGAAGCTAACCTTCTTTTCCTCAATCACATTCTTGGCCTTCGATCACCTGCAACTCAAATGCACTCAGGCGTGCAAAAACGAAAGTGTATTAGTAACCAATATAGAAATATAAGTTTAAGCAATAATTAAATCTACACTCCTATTTTGTATCATTTTAAAATAAAATGCACTCATAATCCTGAAAGAAAACAATTATTTTCCTACATTCCATACACCAAAGCATTGTATTATATTATATTGCTCTAACACGTATCATAATTCATATAATAAATCCCACAAAGTCATGGTCAAAACAGCATCAAAGTATGAGACGTGACACTATCATATGCTTGAGGCTCCCAGGTTGTAGGATTTGGATATTTAGTTTGACATGCAAACTTGAGAAGGTCCATTCTCAATCATTTGGACTTTGATTCAGGTCAAGTTTTGACTTTGGCTGTTTTCTTAACTGCTAGCTAGTGGTGAGATCCAGTTTTGGAATTTGCGCCCTTGATTTTCAAAATTTGTAGGTTTATTAGATACTTGCTGGATAACTCTTAATTTGCAACTTTTGAAGGTCTCTTTGGGTTCATACAGACTCTGGTGTGAGTGCCAATTTTTTTGGAAGTGCATATTTGTATGTTCTTAACATTAGCAACTTGCCTATGACCATATTGACTTAGAAGAGTGTATTCAGTTCTTTGTACCCTTCTTGAAACTGTATAACATCTGATGTATCAATTGCATATTGATATTAAAAGGGATTATGTAACTTGTATGTAAATCTGACACTAAAATCATGTGTCTTTAAGTAGTTGATTTGGAAACACACTATTCTATAAAGTGCCAAAATTAGTTCTTTTCATTGAGTGAAGCTTGGGGGTTGTTTTTTTATTGGTTGGAGTTTTTGTATCTTGTTTGCATTCTTTGTATATTCTGTAATCAATCAACAACAACAAATTCTGATACTAACACCATACGACTACTTAACATGGAAAAGTAAAATGACCATATTACTTTGGTTAAAGGGGTTATTTAAGATAACTTAGGCAACTAAGAAAGAATGTAATGACCCGTTTTATCCCCTAAATCGGAACATTACCTAATAAAAAACCCAGACAATTGGAATAAAAGAAAATTATAAATAGTAATTACATAATTTAATTATCAAGCAAGCCAACCTAGATTAATGTAATTTAATTATGAAGCAGGCCAACCAAAATAAAATGGATTAGAATTGGCAGAGATTATTAAAAAAGGGGGGCCGACTGAGATTCAAATAAGGCAGTGCTCCATCTTGAAAAGGCATAATTAACAATAAAATGAAAAGGTTTTAAGTCAGTGCTGCGTTTGAAAGGAGGTGTCCTTTACCAAGGAAAGAATGTGAATGAAGAGATGTGACTTTTTCCCCCTCCACCATTGAAGATATATAAGAGAGGTAAAATCATTTGAAGAAGGCATGGAAAGAGATCAGAAAATAAATAAACATCTGCATTCAAAAAGGCAGCAACCATTGAATATAATAAGTGATTGGTATGCATTGTGATGGAGTATAATGTTTATATATATATATATATATATAATCTCTTATGTATCTTTAACCTAGTTACTAATGGGAATTGCTAATCTATTTAAGGCTCTTATAATTATTGATTTAATCTATTAGTTTCCTTATAAGCAATTGGGCATGGATTTGCAAGGGAACACGATTGGGAGAGGCAGCAAACCGATTCCACAATGTAGGTAGACCACCCCATGTGGATGGTAATGGGAGTTCCTGCCACTTGGGGCCAAGGGGTGATTGCCACTCTCTTGAGATTAATTGTGATGAATAGTCTTTGAGCGCCCTATCATGCTTTCCTTTCCAATACTTTGTATGATTGGTTATTGGAAATGAAACTATAGATTAGATCCAATTAGGTGATGTTATTTATATTAATTGTTCATTTACTCTTAAGTTAAATAACTTTTATATGATTTAATTTTAGAATACTATTTGTAAAACAAATTATATTGTTGGAATTGTTACTTTTGGGAAAAATCAGGCATACCCCCAGTAGGGAACATTACAATTGGTATCAAAGCTTTAATCCTGCTAGCCTGCGGGACAAACTTTAACCCCCAGTCAATTAGGATTAGCTATTCATCCCTCTTCTTAAGTAAATAAAAATAAAAAATAAAAAATCAAGTAGGCAAACGTTGCATTTCTATATGTGTGTGCCTTTCATGTGTATGTTTCATGTTTTATGTGTATTTATGTGTATGCTTCATGTCTTATGTGTATTTATGTGTATGCTTCATGTCTTATGTGTATTTATGTGTATACGTCGTGTCTTACGTGTATTTATGTGTATGCTTCGTGTATTACGTGTATTTATGTGTATGCTTCATGTCTTATGCATATCTATGTGTTTGCTTCATGCCTGATGTGTCTTCAACAGGTTTACTCCATGTGTGTTTATGATTACTTTATGCTTAACAATTAGAACACTGCTATAAAATCTGTCAAATGCTTCTTGGGTTGATAAATTTATTTTGGTGTATTTTTCCATAATAAAGAAAACAAAATTAGAAAGCACATGAGGAAAGACTAGGGCAAGCCTAACATTCTAAAAGGCGTGGTAAAAAGGGACCTTAATTAATTTTTGTCCAAATAAAAGATAATTTATTCTTAGGATGAATATGCGATTGGTGGGAGTTAGGAGAGATATTTTTGAATTATACATAGAACCCCCCCCCACCAACATCTCTTCAAAGGCCCTAAGGTTAGAAACCAAATCAATAAAGGAGGAGGAATTATTATGACTGATTACAAGTAATAGACAACGATATCAACAAATTAACTTATTTAAGATTAAATTATTATTAGTCTCCAAATGCAGCGATGAAGAGTTGTAACTATTGAGGTGAAAAGGTGTGACTCCCTCAAAATTGAGCTATAAAAGGGAGAGAATTTCATTTTAGAAAGACATCCATAACATCATTGAAGAATTCAATTGAGAATAGAATTGTTACCTATTTTTAGCTACAACTCAAAACAAGTAGAGCTGAATTGCATTTCTCATTGAAAGGTACAACATTTCTGCTAAAGTATTCATAGCTGTACGGATTTGATTACTTTTGAATTTCCAGTATTATTATGCAAATGAATTGTAACAGAAAAACTCATAAATTTGCATAAGAAATGCTGTTTTATTCATATTGTAAAACGAAAGTCCCACACAAGTCGTGGGAGTAGCTTAATTTGATTACTTGATCAAATATTGAATACAAGAAAGAAATACGTATCACACAACTGAAGATAATATAAGAATAAGGAGAGAAGGTGATTCGTCATTGCCTGGAATGACGAATCGTTGTTATAGTTGTGTTGATCTTGGTTCAGCTCCAGCTCATGGGATCCAACTCCAGCTCCAAGGGTTATCTGCAAAATTGTTGAAAGGTGGTGTTAGAGCAATGCAAAATCAAATTCTACTTTATCCCTACATTACCAACAGAAATGTAATCTGCATCCTATCAGGCATTCATTAGATGATTAAGTCATCAAAAGAGCAGAAGTTCAGGGAACACAAAGTTCAATGGAAGTTTTCAGCTTCAATTATTTTGCTAACTTGTTTGTTTAATGTGTAGGAACAGGTACATATTTCATAAATGATTCAACATTTCAGTATGTGGGTTAAAGTGTGGCTCCCACAAGGGTTGAGCCCAGCATACTGTAGAGTACGTTGTCGTGAACACCTTAGTGAACATGCATACATAAAAGCTCAGAGTAATGGAACAACAATTAAACACTTGAGAGTATCAAATACCATGAATATAACAACAATGGCAGCCATAGGATCTGACTATGAGCATATGAATTCATGGAGCAAAGTCATGAAATGAGGACAATCATCCATAGTGACAGTTGGAGATGCTCAAAAGTGCAGAGATAATGCATGATTAGAAGTGAAGGGCAAGCCACAGGTTCATAAGCAAAACAGGGGAATATCTCAACAAATATGCATGATAGTCATATATAACAGCACAAACAACACATGTAAGGACAAAATGATAATAAAGTGGTTCATACATGGAGTATATCATTTCAAGAACAGCATCATTATTGAAATAGAGTAAAAGCATGACATTCACAGTCCTTGTTTCGACATTGTGACATGATCCAATGTTTTGAAATGAAATCACATGGGAGCATTGAGCTCATTTAGCTGCTTAAAAAATGTGCAAAGCTGAGTAAAATACATCACTTTCAAAATTGAATGCTTTATTTCAATTACATGTTCCCAACTCAATGATATTCACTTGATGAGATAGCTGTTTGCCATGTAATGGGGTCTAATTTTGCCAGTTTTCCCTTTTCAAAGCCTCGGTCACATTTGCAATCTATGTGTATTATCTCCTTGTGGCTTTTCAATAATTGTCATAGGGTCTGATGGTTTTGTCTCTAAGTGGAAATCCAAAAGTGCCGAGGTTTCTCAACATTGCAAATGATGCATTGGTGTCCAGGGTTTCGTTAAATGACATGTCTTTTTACATGATTAAATACAGTCATATTGTATGACATTGCATTCTTTATAGGAGGCAGTAAGTGCTCGATGACAGTACCTTGTTGGCAAGTCTACAGAGATCTGATATAAGAGGCATGACAGTGGGAATAAATTTCAGTCTGAGGTATAGATTGGTAGAATAAAAGAACAAGGCTGAGGGTTTCATGTATAGTAAGTAAAGTGATACAGTCTGAGCAGTCCATGCAAATGCATGCAGGCAATAGAGGCATGATATAAGTGTAGAGCAAATTACAACCTACAATAATGAAACTCTTTTATGCATGATTCAAACCCTTGAGTTTTCTTGGGCAGCATGGTAGAGGAGCCTAAGTTTTTACAAGTACAAAAACCCTCGGCCTGAGAAGGAGAATGCACTCAGACCAAGGCGTCCATGGCGGCCAAGCATAAAAGCACCAACAAAAAATGAAATACAGGAAAAAATACATCAAAAAATATGTTGTAGCCGCGGCTTAAAAGTCTGGGAAAAAGCTTTCAAAATGTAGAAAAGTGTACAGATTTATATGGAGAAGAGCTTGTTTTACCATCTTTGCAAAATCCTTCATGAAAAAACTAGAATCGAGCAAAAAAGCACAGAGAAATGGAAGCTTACCTCTTTATTTTCCTTTTATACACAAGAAAGGCGATTGGAACAGTAGAAAAATGGCCGGATTCAAGCTTCTATCATCTTCCCATAGCGGCACAGTCTCACCCAGCTCTCCAAGCAGCCCAAGCAACAAACGCAAATGATTAGGGTTTGACCTAATCTTACCTTTTTCTTCCATGGGCTTACTCATCATTTTAATGGGAATTTTTAGTTTAAGATTAATGATATGGTTGGCCTCCAGTAATTATCGTGGCCAAAATTCAAAACATTACAAAACGTTAAGGCTGATACAATATATGCTAGGTATAATGTGGTCAATGATCAAAGCATTGACATTTGATGTCAAATGTGCTAAGTGTAATGATTCATGAGGAATCGTTGGTAAATGAAGGGCTAGCATGCAAGTGTTAGAATTTTCAAATGTTTTCAAAATTTAAATCATTTTATCTTTGCTTGATTCAAAGCAAGCTATGTAATTTAAATATTAAAGATAATATTAGATTATTTTAATATTTATCATGCGAACAAAAGAGGAGATCATCATGGCATAATAAATATTAAAATAATCATTTTGATTATCTTTAATATTTAAAACAAATCATGCAAAAGACAAGATAAAGTAAATGGTGAAGTTTCCTATCACTTTGCTTCAGTTCCATATCATTTTTGAAGATATTTTGATCATGCATGATAGAAGGGGGAGTTTGAGATACTGAGAGTTTAGTTCACTTCACTTGCGAGCCCATTTTTCGAGGGTTTTTGCTTTTGCTTGTGAGGGGCATTTGAGGAAGATATTTTCACTCTCAAATCACTTTCAGTGCCACTTTCATGCATTCTGGAGCTAGTTCGAGTTACTTTTCAGTTGTACACATTGTGACTGCGAGTTTGAGCATGAGTTCACTCATTTTTGCATGAGTTTGAGCTCTTCTTTTAGAGATTTTTATTTCTGCTTGGGATTTGCCTTAGAGTTATCAATTTACACTAAAATTGACTTTCAGTTTCACCTTCATGCCTTGGAGAGGCTTTTTGTATAAAGTGATATGACTTAGTCATTTTTCACTAGTTCTTGTTTTCTGCCTTTTCCTTCAGCAAAGAGACTTCATGTAACTCAGCTTTCAAAATTTAATAGATTATGCAGTAGTTTTTACAGGTTAATTAGTTTGTGATTTGCAGAAGATTCCTTTAATTGCCAGTATTTTCAAGTTTTGCCTTCAAGTTTTCAGGCATTGTTATTGTGAAGGATTTGATCGAAGGATTATTGTGTTTTCAGTTTTGAGACCTCTAATATTTCTGTCTCCTTCATAGATATCTGTATGCAGTTTAGTTTAAGTTCACTGGTTATACACTGTGCATGTAATTGATTAATCAGTTTAGTCGTGAAAACCATGTTTTCCCTCAAAATTGTATTGAATCAAAGCCTCTGTTAAAAACATTCAAATGATTAGGCTATCAAATCAGGTTGTGCAAATTAAAGTACTGAGTAATCATTTGTGAGTTACTTTGCAGTTTAGGTTTCTAATTAGGTGCATCACCCAGTTTAGTTTTCAGTTTAGGATTTTAATTTCAAATATCTTTCCCTTTTTCAAACAAGTACACAATTAATCTGAAGATCAAATAGGAAGCCGACCTAGAATCCAGAGGTCTAGTTTCATATAGGGCACCTGTTGTGACCTTTTCACACATCGCCCCATTGCAAATGGGGACCCCCTAATTTTTGCTTCGTTTTGGGTCTTTTTGCTTTGGTTTTGGTTTGTTTTGCGGCTGTCTCTCCTTGTTCCGTCTATCTTTTCAGGGATGTGCCCATCTGAATTGAAATTTTGGCTAAGTCTTGTTGTGACCTTTTTCACACATCGCCCCATTGCAAATGGGGACCCCCTAATTTTTGCTTTGTCTTGAACTTTTGGCTTGATTTTAGTTAGTTTTCTTGTTGTCTCTCTCTCTCTTTACTACTATCCGCCTTTCGAGGGATGTCTCCGCCATTGAGTTTAAACGTGAATTTGACCAAGTCTGAAAATTAGGGTTTGTACTTTTCCAGCCAATTTGAGGTCAAACGAAGTGAATAAATTGAAAATTGAGCTTAACATTGCTTCCAGCAGGTCTCCATTGAAATTTCATCAAATTCCGAGTACTTACTATTTTTAGTAAGTGTGCAATTACAGGCAATCCGTCAGCATTTTCGAAATTTCGACTGTCACACTGCATTTAGAACTCATCAAGCTGCTCGCGTGCAAAATTTGAGCTGAAACAGACAACTTACTATTTTTAGCAGTTCAGCTTCCAGGGCAAATTTCAGGGCTTGGATGCAGAGTTTTTCAGTGCATGTCTGGAGATTCCTTCTGGGTTTTCAGAGATCTTCGCAACGATATAACATGCAAAGCGAGATAAAAACTTTCAGAGTTTAGCCTTCAGAGGCTATTTTTAGGGTTTGCATGTCAGGGTTTCCTTTGCATGTCGGATGATTCCTTGTGGGTTTTTCGAGACCTACGCAGTGGTATGACATGCAAACGGAGATGATCACTCAGTGAGGAACTTACTATTTTTAGCAGGTGCATCCGGCAACCGCCTCCCAACACTTCAAAATCACGAGTTGATCGCAATGCAACAAAAACGAGGATAAATGGAGACCATTTGATATGCATGCAGAACAAATTAGGGTTTCCAGCTTTAGGACCTGAAAAGAGGGGTTAAAAGTTAGAATTTTCGAAAACCGAGGTAAACCACCACGATCAGCATCCTTCAGGCTATCTGCTGGTAAAATTTGAAGTCAAACGGAGCACTTACTATTTATAGTAAGTCATTTTGGAAGCAGGCTAAAAATAGCAAATCAGTTGCATGCGCCAATATCAATAGGCAGGTCACGTGGTGAGGAGAACCCCATTCGAATTTCAAGTCAATCTGAGCTGTGGAGATATCAGAAATGAACAGTTACTATTTATAGCAAATCACCTTCAGAAATGGGCTAAAAATAGCAGGCGAACTAAAAATAGCAGTGTCAACAGGGTAACAGGTCGTGAGGATGCAGTGTTTGAAATTTGAAATCGTTCTGAGCTTCAGAGATGCAAAAATCGAGAGACTTACTATAAATAGTAAGGCATAGAGAAGCCGGCGAAAACAAGGAAAAAATGTCTAAGTCTGAGTTTCATCCTCCACCCTAGGCCAAATGTGCCTACTTCAACTGGAGAGCAAGCCAAGCATGGAAATATTCCAAGTGTTCATCCACCTTCAGGGGTAAAATGCGCCCTCAAGTTGATGAAGAAGTATAAAATTTTTTCTAAGTGTTAAATTTCGTCCCGCTCAAGGGGTAAAATGCGCCCTCTCACATGTAAGCAAAATGCTAAAAAATTTCTAAGTGTGGAATTTCATGCGCCCATCCTTCATCAAGGCAAGAATGCGCCCATGCTTGGAAAGTCAAGGAAAGTCAAAGTTCTTCATCCTGCAGCTATGCTAAAATGCGCCCACCTTGAAGCTTCAAAGTTAAAAATTTTCTAAGTATTGGAGTTATCCTCTATCACCCCCCAAATGCGCCCATCCTTCATCAAGGTGGAAATGCGCCCAAAATGCAAGAAAGTCAAAGTAGTCAACGAGTTTCATCCTCCTGCCTAGGTGAAATGCGCCCTCAAGGTGATGGCATACTAAAAAATATTCTAACTAAAGTTCATCCTCCTTACATGGCAAAATGCGCCCAAATCAAGGCATGTGAGGAAAAAAGCTAAGGCGTTGAAAAAGATTCCTCCCTCCTCAACAAGCTGAATGCGCCATGCAAGCTAGGAAGAAGACAAGGATGTTGACTGCCACCTTACCCCTTTGAATGCACCCATGCAAGAGTAAAAAAAGAATCTAAGGCGTAATGCATGTAAGAGAAGATTTCAAGTGTTAAATTCCACCTTGCATGCCTAAATGCGCCCAAGTGAGAGCATGTAAAGACAAAACAACAAGAGTTAAGGGCGTTGAAAAGTCAAGCCCCTCATCACATCAAAAATGTGCCCAGGAGGAGATGGATAATATGCCAGGCGTTGAAATTGAAAAATATTTTCTTCATGACATACAAGTGTGCTCGAGGTGTTTGATAGAAAAATCCTCTAGTAAAGTTGATAAAATTTCCACCATTGGCAAATGAGCATGGATGAAATAAAAATTTTCTCGCAGGAAAAAGAGTATGAAATAAAAATAAAATAAAATTTCCAAAGCGAAATTTTCAAAATGCATGGGGATTTAAAATTTCTCTAAGGCAAAGTATTTTCTTCTTTAGGAAAATACGCCTGGACATGGAGGTGATGAAATTTTTCTTGAAGCACGAGCAAATTTTCCAGTGACGGAGTCCGATGATGCCAGCTGCACAGGGTCAACAAAAATATTTTCAAGTCAGAGCAAAGAAATACTTCAGGATTGAAGAACAAGAATAAATTTGATGAAAGAATATTTTCTAAGGTTCAAAATTCAAGAAAATTAAATGAACTCGTTCGTTGGGTACCCATGGATTCGACGCGTTCTGAAGAAAATTTTCTTCTGGGTATTGAGGATCTTCAATAAGGAATGGATTTTAAAGTCTTCCGCGCTTCGCCAGGCCTTCAGGATGGATATTTTGATGGACACCGGGATTGATGAGTTTTCCTAAGGGAAAATTTGAAAATTTTCTAAGGCAAGGGATAAGATGTGTTAAAAATGCCTTGGCGGATGAATTTGAAAACGATCGCCTAGATGATTTTTGACCAAATTCCTGATGAAAGCATTTTTCTCGAGCCTGAGTTGGATGGGTATGCAGGAGAATACAAGATAGGTTGGAAATTTGGCTAAGGCATGAAGAATTTGAACGCGAAGTTGGCTATTGAAGACGATGAACCCTTGGAAGTTAAAACATGAAAATCCGTAAGTAAGTTGAGTTTATATTGAAGTGTTTTGATGCTCTTCTCCTTGCTTGTTTTGCAGGAGGAACGTCGAGACCAAGCGGTGATGACTTGAAGTGATGAAGAAAATAATCCAAGATGACATTTCAACCTCGAAGGAAGAAAAGTTGCAACAAAATGGCTAAGTGTTGAGACTTAGTGACAGAGAAGAAATGTTTTCAAAACTCAAGATGGAGAAAAGATTGGAAGTTCGAGAAAAGTTGAAGAACTACGTCAAGAAGAAGATCAGGAGCAGTGTGAACGCGCTTCAAAGTTGGAATCTTCTAGAAGGATGATGGACATTAATGGCTCATTTATTACCCCACTCCTCTTGGTGGCGGTTTTTAGGGCGAATCTTGTTTAGGGCTGAGGTGGCACAATCTGGGCCATCCAGCCGATTGTAATCTGAGCCGTCCGTTGGACTTGGCTATCTATAAAAGGGGGAGTCCCCCTCATTTGTAACTCAGTAGAAATTAAGTTAGACAGTAGACATAGAGTAGAGGGACAACTTAGGAATAACTTAGTATAGATTGATAGTGTAGTTGAAGAAGAAGGAAAGTTTTCCTTTGAAAACTTTTTGCAAGAAATTGTTGTGTAAAACTTTCATAATAAAAGATCTTTTCATTGATGGTGAAATTCGTCTTTGTTATGGATAGCTAGCGAGGTTTCTTCATCCCTTCTACTTCAAGTAGCGTAGAGTAGCGTAATTTCATTCCATGCAAGTAGATGTTAGCTGTGGAATGTGGTGTTTGATCTAAGCAACTTTGTCTATCCATACCACTAGTGTATTTGCTGATGGTGAATGCGCCTTGTGTGGTCAACTGGAAACATTGTGGGCCTAACTTCAATCATAGTTTGAATGATGGTATGCGTCGTTGTGATGGTATCTTCATGTCAAGTGGTGGTTTGAACATCTTTAGTCATCTCCCTTGAAGATTGCACCGACTCCGTGGAAGTTGTCCGATGCGAGGCAAAGCCAAGTCCGGTTGAGAGTTTGTTGAAGTCGAGCTCCATATCCCACATTTAGAATAGATTTAGACTCTCTAAACCTTACACCATTTCAATTCAGTACTTTCTGATTAGAATAGGAAACCCGCGCTTCATAGACAAATCTTTCGAGCATTTGAATTCCTTTCCTCGCCATTGAACAATTCCGTAAGTCCCCTTGAAATACCAACAAATCACATCGAGCCAACTGAGCCTATTCGCACTGAAAGACCTTGGAGTTGAACGCATGAACTTTCTTGCAATCTTAGCATGCTGGATACTTTGATCAAGAGAGAATAGGGTAGCCGTTGGTGACTTTATTCTGCGTTGGTGCGGTCACGAAAAACACATCAACAAGTCTGTAGAATTAGGGTTTTGAATCTTCACGTCAGTTTGAAGTTGAATTGAGTGAGCAAATTGAAGTTTGAGCTTGACACTGCGTCTAGGGCACCTTAAGTTGCTTGCCTGCAAATTTTGAGGTGAAACAGATCACTTACTATTTTTGGCAGTCCAGACTTCAGAGGCTATTTCAAGGGTTTGCATGCAAAGGTTTTTCGGTGCATGTCTGGAGAATATTTCTGGGTTTTCCGAGACCTACGCAATGATATAACATGCAAGATGAGATGATAACTTTCAGCAGTGCTACCTTTGGAGGTTGTTTTTAGGGTTTGGATGTTGGAGTCTTCAACGCATGTTTGGATATTCTTTGTGGGTTTTTCAGGAGCTTCGCAGTGATGTAACATGCAAACCAGGATCAAGACCTTTTTGCAGAGTTGTCTTCGAGAGAAAATTTTAGGGTTTGCATGCAGGATTTTTCAGTGCATGTCAACATATTCTTCATGGGTTTTTCAAGAGCTACGCAACAAGGTAACATGCAAGCAGAGTTGGTCACTTTTTCATATACTTACTATTTTTAGCAGGGTCACTCCAGTAGTCACCCAACACTTCAGCATCACGAACAGAGCGACATGCAACAAAAACGGGATCAAACGAAGATCATTTGAGCGACATGCAAGTCAAATTAGGGTTTCCTGCTTCGGGACCCAAACTGAAGGGTCAAACGCCAAAATCCCCGAAAACTGATGTATCCCATTGCGATCAGTATCTTTCAATAAATCCACTAGTAAAATTTGAAGGCAATCTGAGCATTTACTATTTATAGTAAGTCACTTCTCAAACAGGCTATAAATAGCAGGTCAACACATGCCACCAGTGTGAATGGGTCAGTCAACCCATGAGGACCCCATAGAGCAAATTTCACGTCGAGCAGAGTTGCAGAAGTTCTAAAATCAAGCAGTTACTATAAATAGCAAGTCACCTCTAGGAATAGGCTATAAATAGCAGGTCAACACAGATGACAGATGTGAACACAACAGCTACATCACGAAAATCAGGGTCAGCCAAAATCAGGTCTTGAAAATGCTGAGAATTCATGGGGATCACAAGAACACTAGAAATTTCTAAAAATAGAAAGCTTGGGCAAGCTGAGGACATCACGAGCAATCAGAAGAACAGCCCCTTAAATTCGCCCTAGCAAGTTGAAATGAGTTGAAATTTCATCTAAGGCGTAGCAAAATGGAAGTCCAGACCCCCAAATGCGCCCAACTTGAAGCAAGCTGGAGGAAGAACTTGTCGAGGCGTTGGAATTCCAGCAGGACCCCCCAAATGCGCCCTGCCTTGAGATGAGGTTGGAAAAGTTGTTAAGTATTGTAAAATTCCTGCAGGACCCCTCAAATGCGCCCTGCCTTGAGAGGAGCTCAGAAAATCAACTAAGTCAGGAGAAATTCCTCCTCCCCTAATCAAATGCGCCCACTTCACAAGGAGATGAAGAAAAAGTTTCTAAGTATGAAAAATTTCCTCCTCACCCCCCAAAATGCGCCCAACCTGGAGAAGCATGGAGAAAAATTTCTAAGGCGTCAACAACTTCCTATACACTCCCTCAAATGCGCCAAGTCAAGATGGAGGCCTAGAAATTTGACTAAGTGTTTTGAAGTTCCTCCTCAACCCCTCAAATGCGCCATCATCAAGAAGGAGATTGAAATTTTTTCTAAGTGTTGGCAACTGGCAGGCCACCCATCAAAATGCGCCCAGCCTGTGATGGAAGATGTTTAAAAAAGTTTCTAAGGCATACAAAATGGAAGTTGGCCACCCTAAATGCGCCCTTCAAAAGGATTGACCTTAAAAAAAATTTCTAAGTATGAGTGAATTGGAAGTAGGGCTAGTGAAATGCGCCCAGCATGACATGAGGCTTGGAAAAGTTTCTAAGTGTGAAAATGTTCCACCTCCACCCTCTAGATGCACCCAATTTGGAGGAGGGTGAAGAAAATTTCTAAGTGTGAAAAGTTCTTGTGGACCCCTTTAAATGCGCCCAAGAATAGGTTGAGCATGGAAATTTCTTCTAAGGCAAGTGAAAATGGAAGTAGCACATGTCAAATGCGCCCAAGGTTGTGAAGAGGAGTGGTGGCTTGAAAATACTTCCAAGTGTTTGAAATAGAAGCTACACCCTCCAAATGCACCCAAGTAGGCAGAGAAAAAGACAAAAAAATTGAGAAATTCCCTCTTCACCTAGTGAATGCGCCCAAACAAGTAGGGAAGAGGATAATTTTTTAAAAAATTTCCTTGACCCCACAAAATGTATGCCCAAAAAGAAGAAGGAAAAATGAACCTTAGAAATAAAATATTTTTCAAGGATAAAAAAATTAAATGTACCCCTTCGTCTGTAGACACATGAATTTGGCAGTTTCAGAGGGGAATTTTCTTCTGGGTATTGGATATTTTCAACAAGGATGTGATTTTAAAATTTTCCACACCTTGCTAGAGATCTTAAGATGAAGATTTTTAATGGGCGCCTGCTTTTCTGAAATTCCCTAGATGAAATAGAAATTCCCTAAGGAAAAATGCCTAAGTCTCTGTGATCAACTTTTCTATGGCGCTTGATAGGTAGATGTTTTTGATGAAATTTTTATGGGGGAATAATTTTTCCAAGCCAGAGTGAAGATGAGATAATTTCAAATTGCACAAGAAGCAAAGTTCGCCCAAGGAGTATGGGATGGGTGAAACTCTCTAAGGAATGAAAATGGAAGCTCAAGTCTCTAGATGCACCCTAAGGGGGATGAATGATGATGTGAAAATATTCTAAGGCATGAGGAATTTGAAGGAAAAAGTTGTGCTAGAGAAAATTGATGAACCCTATCTGATCTAGAGACCACTTAGACCTTGGAAGTCAGAGCATGAAAATCAGGTAAGTGAAGTGAATTTATACTATAAACGTTTTGATGCTCTTCTTTTTGTTTTGCAGGAAGAACACCGGGGGCCAAGACATAATGACTTGGGTGATGGATCGAATACTCCAAGACAACATTACAACCTCGAAAGAGGAAAATTTACATGTTGAAGCTCCTCCATGAGATCTTAGTTGCACCCCAAATCATGAAGGAAGATGTTGAAAAAAAAAAATGGCTAAGTGTTGGAATTTCTCAAAGACCCAATATACACCCAACTCAAGCTAGGCAGGTGGCAAGGAAGAAATGGTCGAGTCCAAGATAGGAAAATCCTTCAAATTCAGGGATGGAGAAATAATGAAGGCACAAGCGTTGGAGAGTTAAAGAATGACAGCTAAGAGGAAAATCATCATCAAGCAGAAGAATGAAGTTGCTGTAAAGACCTGATTAATTCTAACCCAAAACACCACTATATTTTTTTTTATTTTTTATTTTTTATTTTTATTTTTATTTTTTTGTTTATGTATTCATTTACAAGTATACTCGGGAACTTCTATCCATATGGGATAGGTATATCATCTATTCATGCAGAACATGAATTCACTTCATCTATTCATATGGAATAGGAATACATCTATTCATATAATCGGAATAGGCATCCACCTAAACGAGGCAGGCATCTATCATACGATAGGTATGTGCTCTGGCCAGAGTCTTGGACTCATCGGGATCATCCGGATCCTGAGTCACTTCCCTGATGACCACACTTTCTATTAAAAGTGCACCGAGGTCGTCATCCTCAGGGGTATGTAAATTGTAATTCTAAGCTTGAAACTCGCCTCGGAATTTGGCCTAAGGGCCTCGGGGAATCAAGCAATCCATGCGGGATTCTTCCGAGTATAGTTGTATATATTTTAGTTGATTATCTCTTATAACTGTTTTATGTGATCTCTCTAACCCTAAACCCCATTCCCGAACGCCTGAGTACTGGGAGCATCCTTCGTTTCCTACACTGCCTACATACCCTGCTTCCAAACGGGATCAAGGCGTAAAATATGTAGTTCTGTTTTCTAGACTATGTTTATGTGAACTGTTATAAAAAGGTGGGTATGCAACCCTTTCTAGGGTTCTTGTTTCCCCAGACAGTTCCTCTGCGGTTGCCACCCACGAGGGAAAGAAAAAATAACAAATGGTCGATTTGACCATTGTTTGTTTACCTAACAACATTCATCTAACCTATTTCCTATTAATATTCGTCACCCTTGATCCCTTTGGACAATATGTCATCAAAACAAAGTTGCATTTGCACCATAGAAATTCCTACTTGG
This sequence comes from Sequoia sempervirens, assembly GCA_007258455.2. NCBI lineage: Eukaryota > Viridiplantae > Streptophyta > Pinopsida > Cupressales > Cupressaceae > Sequoia > Sequoia sempervirens. The sequence goes on from VDFB02334291.1 coordinate 282,469, forward strand.
GTTTTTCTAGGTCATCACTAGCGGATTTGATTCATTTCATTATTATGTTGTTAGATTATCGTTCCAAAGGGGATTTCCCTCCCTTTGGATTTAATCAACCAATGTTCCTTATTTCTCCCCGGCGATTTAGAGGGATGATGCCACATACGCCGTTGTTGCAACTGTGTTAGGCTATAGATGCAGTAGCTCAAGCGCGAAGGCTTTACCCGTAAACGTGAGCTAGAGGCATCGTTACTACCGAACGCTGCTGGTTTTGTTTTTCCTTCTTTGATTAGTTTTTAAATCTATATCTAACATACTTAAATCTTAATAAGGAAAGGAAAGCTCGTAAGGCATGGTAACTTTTACAACATTCATTAGGAAAAATAATAATAACCCATGATGATTAAATAACTCAACAAGCATTGGTCAAGAATTTATAATAAGTGCCATGGATAAAAAAATTATTTAACCATTCATTCAGTAACTAACCCATATCCACTCATAAAGGAAATCTTGTGCAATGTAAGTAAGTGGCGTACTTAAATGCATGCATTATTTTGGGAAATTTCATAACACATATTGTTTGTACCTCCCTTGCCAAATTTATGCAAGAATCCCTAGGGTTAAATAATTCGAGCATTGTTGTGAGGCTTATTATCCTATCCTTTCAAAATTATATCTATATTGTCTAGATAGTTTATGTAGCATTAGGAAGTTAAAATTACAATGACTATGTAATAAAATATTTATCCAACACTTAACTAGGGCTATTCGAAGTTCCTACATTGTCTATCTCTTATAGAAGATTACTTCTAGGTAAGAAGAGGCTTCACATTCTCTATATTTGCAATTGAAGAGCCTAGACCAAACATGTGTTAATAGAAGATTTACTTAGGAATAAAAAAAAAGGATTTGTATGCTTTGATATAGTTGACCAAGGAGCAATATTAATTGATTAATTTATTTTATTTTACTTTATAAGTTCTAGAGTTTGATTAACTAAAGTCAAAACAATTTTATCAATATTATTTCATGGTATTGGATGATATCTATGGATTGATTATATTGGAAATTTCAAGCCTAACTACACTAAATATCAATTACATTTTTCTAAATATTATAAATAAAAGAAAGTATCTTCACATAAATATTTAAACTTATAAATATTTACTTAAAAGGAGTATTTGAAGAACAATTCATCTTAAAAGGTTAAAATATTAACTAACCTTCTTTTCTAACTATCTTCACATAAAAATATATTTAAACTTATAAATTTTCACATTTAAAAGAGTATTAATTTGAAAAGTTTATCTTAAAAAGTTAAAATGTTAACTACCTTCTTTTCTTTATTAAAATGAACGCGTACTCTTCTTTCTCTCTATTTTTAAGGAAAGATTCATGAGAAATTACTTTACCCCAAGTATTTTAGGCTTTAAAGAAGAATATGCATTTTATTAGCCTTAAATTTAGGAAGTCTTGGGGGAGATGATTTTAACTTGAAGTTTCATTACTCACCACTCTAAATAGGATGCCCATTCCATAACATAAGAAATTTTTATACAAGGGTATACGTATGAACCGAGACAGCCATAGCAACATGCCTAGTAATAAGAGAGGTATAAGGAGTAAAGGGATAAAAACCTATTTACCGTTCACCTAAAACAAAAGTAACGGTTGCATGTGTTGTATTAGAATGATTTTTATTTATTTATTTTATTTTTTTTGTATTAGAATGATTTTTATTTATTTATTTTATTTTTTCTTAAAATACTAATTTGGTGACTGTTGGCGTAACAACTAACACCTCTGGAGTAAGAGTTGCTACGAACAGCCTATGTACACTACGCAATGAGTGCTCTTCAAATTAGGAGGGGAAGCTCCCTCGTTGTGCTTTACAAAAATACCTGCAAAGGGAAATAAACTAAACTAATTCCTGTCTTTTGTTTCATTTGTAGAGGTACAAGGCTTTTGAAAACATATGCGTTGCAGCTGAGAATTTTTCTCCTAGTTTAGATTCACTAACTACTAGCTAAACTTAATAACTTAAATTCTATCAGTTCCCTCAAAGAAAACAGAGCATGAGAAAGCTGGAGCAAGGTTATATTTCTCGAGGCGATAAAAGCGTGTTTAGATTCTCTACTTGAGAAGGCAAGATGGTAACTATCATCTCAATCGAACAAGTTTATTGGGCACAAAACAAATTTAAAAATGGCATAACATTTGATCATAATAGTAAAGACTCACAAAACAGATTTATCATCTCAATCTTATGAAACCCTATGTGGCATAACACTCGATTAAAATGATAAAAGATTCACAAAACAGATTTATCTAAACTAAGGGAAGTATTTACGATGACAACCTTATGGAACCCTATGTGGCATAACACTTGATCATAACAGTAAAGACTTCACAAAACAGATTTATCATCACAATCTCACGAAACCCTATGTGGCATAACGCTTGATCAATAATGACAAAAGATTCACAAGACAGATTTATCTAAACTATGGAAAGAATCCACTATCACAATTGCATGAAACCCTATGTGGCATAACAATTAACTGTAATAGCAAAGACGCATGAACAAATACCAAAAGAGCAATATTGAGGGCAAGGTAGGCGCAGCATATATTTCTCTCTCAAGCAAAGTTAATTACAAATGAGCAAAAGCTCTTATTTATATACATCAAGGTGTAGGGAACCCTAAAATCACCTTGTGTTAACTATAGTCTCGCAAATGCATGCAAGATTAATTATTAAACCCTAATGAAGTAAACTATAGTTAGCGGAAATACCATCGAGTTAACGATTTCGATAACCCTGGACCATGTGCAAACCGTCCTTATTAAACAAAGTCAGGCGGACACCTTGATTAAGCGGAAACCTAACCCTAACTCTGTGTTAGGTAAAATTCCAAGGATGAGATAAGCATGTGTTAAGTCAGCAAGTAAACTCAAAGTAGAAGTTAAGCGGTATTCGAGACTCAACCCTCAGAAGAAATTAAGCTGCCGGGTTCCAAGCTGGAAGATCCTCCATGTCTTCGGTCTAACCGCCGACCAGGGAACTCATCGATATCTCTGTCATACGTTTTGACACTGCTCCAAAGGCTCTTGATCGTTTCTTTAGTTCTCTGCCACTTTCCGTAATTGTGTGCATACCATCGTTACATTCTTCAGTCGCCTTTCTGAAACTGGCTGCAATCACTGAAATATTCTCTAATTTAGGCACCATAGGTTCACCTTCAAGGCTGTCACGAATCAGCTTCTCGAACTCTGCTTGAACTTTATCCAACTCAACATACGTGCCATCTTCGAGAAGATAATGACACGGAATCTGAACAACGAAACCGCTGACAAGTGCAAGTACTCCAACCACATCATCCTTGAGTGAAAACAACTTAGTAGAGATCTTCTCACATATTTCCATTCTGAGAAGGTGCTGCTCTCTCCAAGTAAAGACTTTCTCCTGATCCTCATCAATCTCCAAGGCATCGTATGCAACTGACAACTGAGATACTAGAACACGATCTTTTGCCAAATTCTCTGCAACCGCAATCTCAAGTGACTGAACACCCTGACGAACCTTATGCGCATCACTTCTCAACTGATACAAATCTGCAAGAAGACGTCGACCAGCAGCAACTAAACTATCAATCCAGTTGTCCAAAAGTCTGCCATGACTAACCAACTGATCCAATTTCCGTTTTTCTGCAGGTGTACTCTGAGGAAGAACAGATGCTCTACTCGGATTTCCGTGAACAAGATCAGAAATGTACTGGCGAAGTTGACTATTTTCAGCTTTGAGTAAGGCTTTATCTTCTCCATCCTTCGTGATTCGCTCTTCAAGATTATTAGTGACAATCTTAAGAAGAGTCACATCTGTCTCTCTAGTGGTCCTGCCAAGATTAGCCTTAGTAAATGTAAAGTCACCAACTTCGACTTCATCTAAGCTTTTACCCTCTGGAGGAACGGCAACTTCAATAACAATCTCTGATTCTAGAGTCTTCTCGATATGCACCTGTTTCTTGATCTTCTTGTTTGACCTTTTCTGATAAGGTTCACCGAACTCAGATAAATCAAGGTTGTATGAAGGTTCACCCTCTGTCTTCCCAAAGACTTTTCGAGCCAACAAGACTGAACAATATTTTCAATTCTAGGAGAGACTGTCCCTGATGTATCAACCTGTGGTGGTTCAGTTGTCTCCGATCCTGCTTGAATTGGTATCTCAGGCTCTGAATCTATGTCAATAGGTTGTATGTGAGGCGAACTAGGAGGTGAAACGTGAGGCTCAGCCTGAATGACTGTCTCTACTGGAACCTCAGGAACACGCTCAACCTGTTTCTGCTTCCTCTTACCAGTAGCTCTTTTCCCCGTGTTTCCACTAAGTCTAACCCCTTCAGGAGGTATTATAATGGCCTTGACTCTGGGTCTTGCTCTAGAAGTAGAAGGCAACGAAGAGAAATCCTTTGGCGGCTCTGCTACAGGAACTAACTTTCGCGTCCGTTTGCTCTCCAAGAACAACCTACTAGTCTTGATAACTGATCTGGAAACCTCTTCAATAGAAATATTCTCCTTGGCATACCAATCAGGTGAGCGAAGTGGCTGCCGAGCAACTTGATCCTTGACATATGAATTGAGAAGAACTTCTCCATCATCATCAGATAGACCATCAACATCTTCTGATAGGTAATCAGAGAGCTGACCGATAGTGAGTCTACAATGAAGTGGCTGACGGTGATTCGAATTCATCTTCACAATTAGCCCAGAAATCTTTGGTGCGACATGTGCAATCCCTAAACTCTAACCGGTCTGTGACCGAGAGGATGAGGCATACTCTCGATTATAAGTCTTGGAGTTTGGGAACCTTTCTATCTCCAGGTAAGATTATAAACACGGCATGTTGCGCATTGCGTGAAAATTCAATGTGAATGGAAAATTAGCTGCGATCTTATGGCGACTCTGAAAAGAAAATGAATATGCTGCCATCATCTAAGGAACTCCATGAAGATAGAGATTATCACGAGAGAATTGCCAGTAACATCGGGGCTCTCCAACATATCATAAACCCGGATGCTTATGAAAATGGGAGCTGGATAAACCATCTGCCCCAGTCTCCATTGCTGGTTGGCCTGGCGAAATCTGAATGTACATTTCATATCAAGATCTCTTGGTTCTCACCGAAAAAGTGAATCATTCACTGCTTTCGGAAGTCTTTGCTTTCGGATTAGAAAGCTCAGCTGAGGATAATACTCACTTAGACGTTAATTACAGAGAGTGCAATGGTTTGGTCTTGGGCTTCTGCCAGAAATACAGCCGATAAACCATTAGGATATCATGCAAACTCATGATGCTTGAAAGTTAGTAATTTGCTGGTCTTAAGCAATCACTAATCCGCCTGCTTGATCAAATGCTCTATTATGCATAAATTCTGGTAATCGAATTAGAAGCTTATCCAAACGGAAAAGTGCTAAGCTGTCGGTGTGATGCTTCGGTTTGGGCAAAGTTATCCATATAACTTCCTCTTTGAATTCGCCACGACCAACCTTCTTAGGCATGTTAGTTTTCTGAACTGTCAGCCATTTCTGAGCTACCTTCCTCTGCGAACGTTGATGATCAGCATCCCATATCTTCTCACAAGCCTCCAGAACCACAGTAAAGTTATTTGAACGAGGAGGAATAGCAAAACATTTTCTATGTCCTTCGGTTTGAGACTGCAAACAACTCTCCCGTCAACTGATCTGATTTGTCGTGAAGACGAGTCATAATGCTTAATGCAAGCAAGTATGAACTCAAGATCGAAAATAGTAACAGGAATAGATGCCGCTGCCAGCAACCCAGAACGCTCAAGATTCCTCAACGAATTGCTGCTAACACCCTCCAGACTGCTCAAATTAACCACTGGATAAACATGATTCAGGTCTGTATCTGAAGTCTTGATGAAATTGTGTGCAAGAGCCGATTTGACCTTGTAATCAATGAGATTGAACTGCATTTTGAAAATGACCGACTTTTGAGCGTAAAAGAGTCGAGATAATATGAAACTTTTTAGAAACCTGGATAAGGCTGTAGCCTGCGTAGAAATTTTGCCGAGTTTTGGAACATGGGTTTTGTGCACAACTGAATTCTGAACAAACCCAGATAGCTGAATTCTCGAAAAAATGTGTTTTAAGCCCACATGCAAAGAGATTTTCGGAAAAAAGCACAGAGCTTCAGAATGAAGACTACGGGGCGATTTTCTCGAAAAAATCTAAGACGTGAGTTTTGCTGCAAATACTGAAAAATGCGAACCCAGATGATCAGATTCTGAATATGTGTTGAATTTCTTTGACATGCGAAGAAAGTACCTAAGGTGAGAAATAGAAGAAATAAGACAGAAGATAGAAAGTTTTACTTGTCTGCTTCTGAAAAATCTGCCAACTTCTTCTCTGGAACTCGATGAAACCTGCATGCAAAGAGAAAATAAAGTCTAGAATCGCCTTCCTCTGAACAATCTGAACTCGTTGCTTCGAAGAACGCTGAATTCGGACACCTATAACACCTTTAGCTTGCTGGTCGCTCAAGAAGAATATGAACTTCAGAGCAAAAGATGATGAAATAATGGACGCCATGGCTGAAATATATAGATTTTCATCTTTGAAAATTTGTACTAAGCAAGGAAACCATGAAAAGTGCGCTTGGCCTCTGATTGGACCTCAATTCAATTAACTGATACTCAGATATGCTAAATAAGACGCCATGCTTTAGGGTTTGCCTTTCAAGTCTTCAGTTAACAATTTCATATGACTTTGACTTCAGTTAGCAACCTATAATAAATTCGCCATCTTCAAACTTGCTTTAGATTCACAAACTTGAACTAAGGCGACCCTTTTGATAAGTGAAGTTAGCCATAAGAATTCGCCATATTCATGCAATAAATATTCTAAAAATAGGGACCCTTTCATGACTTCAGTTGGCCTTCAAGAATGCGCCAACTTCACATGCTTTAATCAATAAAATCTAAATATAACAACCCTTTTGGAACTAAAGTCTCCACTCTTTGAAAAATGCGTAGCTTCACTAATTAACTCTTCATCAAAAATATCTAAGCATGGCGACCCTTTTGAGAACTGAAGTTAACAACTTCAAACGCCTTACTTCACAAATTAATGCTTCATCACAATATGGTGTCCCTTCTTGAACTTCAGTTGACACTCAATGAAGCGCCATCTTCACTAAAACTTCACAATTGCAACCAAATTCGCCATGCATGTGAACTCCAGTTGACATTCACTGATAATTTTCAATTAAGTGAACATGCAATCAAGTTAACTCAACATGCAAGATAGTGAACTGAACATGCAAACTGAAAGATCACTCCACATGCCAACATATGAACTGAAGATGACAACCCAGAAATCGTTTAGTCTAACTGCAGTCATAACTCCAGTTAAGGCGTCCATTCAACTCACTTTCGAAAATTCAACTTTGAACTCTCAAACTAATTCCAGACTTAGCCAAATTTCATGAAAATTTAAGCTAAAACCTCTGCCGGGACCTCTGTTCATCCTCTAACACTGGTTGACTAACTTCTCCGATTGGCTGGCTGACAGGTGCATTGCAAAGCTGAGTAAAAACTGATCACAAGATATCTTGAGACTGCATGTCATAAAACTGACATCTGAAGGCTCAAAAATCCAAGCGCCTTTTTCAAAAGCTGCGCTTTTTCTCAGACTTAGTCAAATTTTGACTTACGCATTTTAATGCTGAAGGGAAAAATAAATCCTTCACCTTCTGTTTTATCAACTTCGGGGTGGATCTCCAGTTCAACTGCGGGTGACCTCGTGCATGCGCGGTTGCAAAGGCACATTTCTCCGGAAACATCATCACGAAGGGTGAAAAAACAAAGGGCACCTTTTGAGAAAGCGCTCTTTTTCATTTCCGGACAGCCATTTTGGAGCTGGCTAGAATATCAAAAACTCAAGGCGCAAAGTGCTTTGAGTCATCCTGCAGGCCCGGCCGGAGCAGGGCAAGCGCGAAACTTAACCACCCATTCAGTCATTTGATATCATCGAAATTAAAGGCCTGAAAGCTTCGGTAGCCTTTCTAGAAAATATGCTCTTTGCTTTCTTTGGCATTCGATTAAGATTTATTTCACGTTTTGATCTCAGGGTTCGAAACTGCCGACCTTTCAGTTACCCGCCCGGCGGATGCGTCGCGAAGTTCGAACAAACGTGAGACAAACATCTTGGACGGCATTTAGCCAAAAACCTTCATTTGGCACCTCAAAAACATGGGCGCCATTTCCAAAAGCTGTGCTTTTTACCAGTGTTGGTCAATTTTCACTTTCGTCTTGTTTTGCACTGTATCCACCACAACTTGCTCGAAACAAGTCCGTTTGACAGGCTTGATAGCTCACTGCGAAGCTGACGTGATGCTGGACGAATGTCTGCTGGAAGTGACAAACCCTAAAAACAGGATCTGGGCCCCTAAAAGATAGGGCGCCTATTTGAAAAAGTGCTCCCTTCTCCAGAGATAGAAAATTTTGATGTTTTTCGTTCAAATTCTCATTTTCCTTAAATCTCTTCAGTAACAGACTAACATGACACTGACACCAACTCCATATTTAAAAACTCCAAAAACGACCATTTGTCAACACTTTAACAAGATTAAGACTCAATTAGGCAAAATGCCTTAGTGAAGCAAAAATTTTGGTTTTGGGTACAACAATGACAGATATTGGATGCCAGAAACATAAATCACAATATCTTATTATATTTAAAATCAATCAATTAAATCTTCCCAAAATAATATATATATCCAAAATCTATAAGTCCCAAATGTTATAAATTATTAACATTAACATATATTAGTTAGCTGCATCAAGATAATCTTTTACTGCGGTACTCCAATCCTAAGAACAATTTCATTCTCCCTATTATTACTTGATGGCTCACGGTGAAAACAAAAGAGCAGAGGAAAGAGGAGTAACCTGCGCCTGACTCTACTCTTAAAAATGAAATTTATGTGAAACTAATATGCAAGGAGATAAAAAAAAAAACACTTAGAACTGAATGTTTCTGATTTCGAATACTTCCCTCATTCAATTATGTAAGGTATTTGTTTCTCAGACGTATGACTTGAACCTCTGATTTGATATGCTGGCTTGTGTTTATGAAAAACTCGGCTGAGTTAAAGATTAATGGGAAGCTACTGGTTTTCACATATAGATCAACCTAGAACTTACAGATTTAAATTTAAAAACATTGCTTTATCTACATAAACATCAACTACTATGGTTCTGTCCTTTAAAATGTTGCATTTTCCCGATTTGCACATAGATTTATTATCAAATCTGAAACTGCACATCTGAAATAGTATGAACTCACAATCTAGTTTTCTTTTCATGGAATACTTAATGTAATAAAATGAGTGACCGCCACCAAAACTAGATCATTTCAGAAGAAGGTGCGAATCTACCTACTACATTGATTCTTGGAGGAACTCTAAGATGTTTGATGGCAAAGGGAGTACCCAAGTCACCACGATGGCCTTCCACACAAATCTGCAACACAGACTCTTCTGGAGCTCTACCAAACAATCCCACGATCTAATCCACAAAACTATATCAACAACATAAAATGAAACCTTCAAATGCTAACTGCCTGCTCATTGATCTGTTTCAAAGGCAGGGCACAAACACACAATCTAAAATGCATAACATAGAATTGGAGTGTTGCCCGAAACGCAGGCCCATACATTCAATTTATAGATAGAAATGAATTAAATTCTCTTCCATTGTAGTTCTTGAATTAGCTCTGCTATTTATTGAGGGCAGATGAAATAGAGCTCCATGTGAATAATATGCGAGGTGACTGAAGTCAGAGTTGGGCGGCTGTAGGTGCAACTTTGTCGGTTGGTCTGCACTGACAGACAATCAATTTTCATGTTTGCGCATTTAATCCATTTGTTGGTGAATAAATTTGATTTCCATTCAAAGATCTTAATTAGATTTATTTCCTGTCAATAATAAATGGCTAGATCCAACTGGCGGATATTTTAGGAAATGTGGAGATAATACCTTTCATGAATATCAAAAAAATGTTCATGCATTTTCCTTTAATATTAAAGTTTATCAAAATGTGTCGTTGGAGGAGAGGAGTCATGACAGTTGCAGTCTTGGAGTTTCAGATTGAGAACGTGCCTGCCATGCCGATTGAAGCTATGTTGGCCAGATTCATAGAGTTTGCAGTCAGGAAGAAGAATAGTGTGAACGCGTTTACAGATAGGAATCTTCTAGAAGATGGTGGACATTAATTGCTCATTTATTACTCCACTCTTCTTGGTGGCAGTCTTTAGGGTTAGGGCTTATGTGGCTCAATTTGAGCCCTTCATTGTAATTGAATCTGAGCTGTCCATTGGACTTGGCCAACTATAAAAGGGGCATCCCCCCCTCATTTGTAGCTCATTAGATTAGATTAGGATCATAGGATAACAGAGAGACTGATAGTGTAGCATAGATTGGTAGGATAGTTCGAAGAAGAAGGAAAGTTTTTCGTTTGAAAACTTTGTAAGAAATTGTTGTGAACACTCTCTCAATAAAAAGAGTTTTCATTGATGATGATCTCGTCTTTTGTTGTGAGTAGCTAGCAAGGTTTCTTCGTCCTTATGATTCAAGTAGTAGCTTAAAGTAGAGTAAATTTCATTTCATGCAAGCAGATAGTAATAATGTAATGTGGTGTTTGATCTAAGCAAGCTTCGCTCATCCATACCACTAGCGGGCTCACTGACAGTGTGTTCGCCTTGTGTGGTCAACTGGAAATGTTGTGGACCTAACTTCAATCACAGTTTGAATGATGGTATGCGTCGTTGTGATGGTATCTTCATGTCAAGTGGTGGTTTGAATATCTTTACTCACCTCCCTTGAAGATTGCACCGACTCCGTGGAAGCTGTCCAACGCGAGGCAAAGCGAAGTCCGGTTGAAGTTTGCTGAAGTTGAGCTCCATATCTCGCACTTAGGATAGAATTTAGGCTTTCTAAACCTTGCACCCATTTTAATTCAGTACTTTCTGGTTAGTTTAGAAAACAAGATCTTTATAGACAAACCTTTCGAGCATTCAAATTCCTTTCTCCGTTGTTGAACAATTTTGTAAGTGCCCTTGAAATACCAACAAATCACATTGAGCCAACTGAGACTATCCACTGCATGAAGGAACCTTGGAGTTGAATAAATGATCTTTCTAGCAATCTTAGCATGCAAGAGATTTTGTTCAAGAGAGGATAGAGTAGCCGTTGGTAAACTTTATTCTGTGTTGGTGCAGTCACGAAAAACACATCAACAATACCCACAACCTGAAATTAGTCCAATGTTGCACGGGATTGCAAATTTTTGCAGCTTTGCATGCGGGTGAAAATCCTTGTGACAACAAGAACCTTAAGTGATTTTGCAAGTAAATTAAATTAGGTTCTCAAGAATAGTGATGATGTGAGAAAGGATGTGACTCCTAATGTGAATGGTTGTGACCCTTCAAATGTTAAAGGTTGTGACCCTTCAAATGTGAAAGACTGTGACTCCCTCAACAATAAGATATAAAAGGGGAATTATTTCCTTGTGAAGAAATCATCAATAGGAAATAAACCTATCAATCAATTTGGAAGTAAAGTATTATTCTCAAAAGGAAGCCATGAAGGGTGATGATTCCTTTACTATGAAGGGTGGTGACTCCTTTATAATGAAGGGTGGGGATTCCTTTATAATGAAGGGTGGTGATTCATTTATTGTGAAGGGTGGTGACTCATTTATTGTGAAGGGTGGTGAATCCTTCAAGAAATGGATATAAAGGATAAATCAATTCATTGGCATGCAATAAGCAATCATCACTCATCTATCCATCAAGAAATCAAGCAATCATTACTCATCTATCCATCAAGGAATCACCACTCATCTATTCATCAAGAAATCAAGCAATCAAAATATCAAAAATATTCCTAAGGAACAATCAATCATAATGACTCAACATAGTTAATGATTGTTGGCATTTCAATTCACACCTCTGAAATGTGGATTAGAAATAGACAACTATGCATAGTTGAACTGCTCTTCAAATTAGGAGGGGAAGCTCCCTCTTTGCTGATGATGCTTAAAAGAAAGAATATTAAAACTATTGCCAATCTTTTTGTTCTTAGCTAAGAGCACAAGGTTATAAAACTCTTTGTGTCGCAGTTGAGGTTCTCTCTTTTCCAGAACTTCAACTACAACTAAGCCTAAACTAATGACGCTTCTAACAACTCAAGTAAACCCAAAGCTTGAGAGTTAGAAGTAAATGAGGAATGATTCAACACAAAAAACTCACATAAACTCACTTCCAATGCACACCTGAAGACTCTTTGTACTTTTAAATGCAAATTGAAATAAAGATTATATAAGAAAAACACATAAAACAAAATCTAAGACAGTAGATCAAAGCAAAGTAGGCATAAGATTTCCTTTCTCAAATTTCTAACAACAAATTACACTTATGGGACAGCAGATTTGTAGGAATAACAAGCTTACAGTTTAGCAATCAAACTAGATTACACTTGACACAGATTAAACATTAACTGAACAATAATTTGCAGCGAAAGGCAGGCATGCAAACTTGCTCTTACACTAAATGAATAGACACTGAATAACGAAATTGCAGGCAAAAGTAGGCCCAACAATTTGTTATCGCAATAACGGTTAAAGAAAAATGGGCAAGGCCACCCTTATTTACACACAAACAAGGAGTAGGGAACCCTGAAATCTCCTTGCTTTTACAACTAGACTTGCAAACTTGCAAGCTTTATTTCTAAAACTAAAACATGACAACTAACTAACAACCTACTGAAAACAAAAAGCAGGGAAAGTTCCAACTATTACATTTGATTTTTCATATTTCACAAAGAATAGCTAAGCATGAGACAAGAATAGCAAGAAAAATCGAAAAAAGGCATTGAGTTAACTACTGCTTTAATTATATCTTTGGAAATCTTCGTTGTACCAAAAAGATGACTCATTCATGGATAATTTGGGAAACTATATTTGCCAAAAAGCTGGTAACTGCCTCTTTGTCAGGTGCACTGATACTATCTAGAGCAATATTTCGATTTTCCAGGATCTTCTCTCCTTCTGCAATCAAATTCAAAGAATCTTTCACCTCTTCAGCTACTTTATCAAATCTTGTTGGCATCACAACAATTTGACTCATCTTGCTAGCAATAGGATCACTGCTAAAACTGCCACGAACGAGATTCTGGAACTCTGTTTGCACTTCATTGAGATCAATGAAAGTGCCATCATCATGATGATATCAACAAGGGATTTGTGAAACAAATGTGCTTATGAACCTGTTGATGTGATTTTCGTGACCGCACCAAACAGCAGAACGAAATAGTTTAGGGTTACTCCATTCTCTCTTGATCAAAGTATTCCGTGCGCTAAGATTGCGAGAAAGTTCGCACGTTCAACTCCAAGGTTCCTTAAGTGCGAATAGACCCAGTTTGGTTGATGTGTATTGCTGTGTTCTTACGAGGGGACTTACACAATTGTTCAGATTTCTTGCAGTTAGCAGCTAATGTATGATTTTGAAGGGGAATTCTCGCGTATGATTTGGCAATATAGCTTGTTTTCCTAAAACTAATCAGAAATGTGCGGAAAGTAAAAGGGTATAGGGCCTAAGAAACTTATATTCTACTCTAAATGCAGGATATGTGGGATTCAGTTTTGGCAGACTTCAACCAAATTTCACCTAGCCTCACGTCGGACAGCTTCAGCGAAATCAGTGCAATCTTCAAGGGGATAGCAAAAGGTTTTCAAATTATGATTTAGCATACATACACCATCACAACGACGCATATAAGCACGTAAACCACAACCGAAGTTAAACTCAAGATAATGTCCAGTTGACCACGCAAGGCAAACTTATCATCAACAAGTTGCTAGTGGTATGGAATAAAGAAGCTACCTCAACAAAAATACCACACATCAAAGTAAACTACTTGCATGAAATTAAACTACTTGGATTCGAAAGGAAGAAGAGACCTCGCTAGCTATTTATGACAAGACGAATTCCACCATCAATGAAAAGATCAATTATCATAAAAAGTGTTACACAACAATCTCCTCAAAAGTTTTCAAAGGGAAAACTTTCTTTCTCTTCCACACTAACAAAATGATCTACTATACTCTACTATGCAATCTCTCCAATCTCTAGCTCTGGTATGCAGTCTAATGAATTATGAGGGGACTCCCCTTTATAACTAATACGTCCCAAAAGGCAGCTAGGGTTTACAATTAATAAGTGGCGAATACATTTCCACCATTTAACTAAAGCGCGAGAATGAGGTGGGTATTAAATAGATCAAGATTCCTCACTCCAAAATAGTAAATGTAATGTACATCGATTCTAGAAGATCCTGGTAGTGATTGCATTCCATTGGCCTTCTCTCTCTCTGCCAGCTCAACAAATGCATGATACAGCCTCAACCTCATGAACTGAAATAGGCGGAATGCAATCTAGCTGAAACTCTAATACTGTGACTGAATGCTCATGCCTCGTACAAGATTTTCTCCAAGCAGCCAAGGAGTCTTGCGTGTTCTGGATCAAAGTGGAGAAAGTAGCAGTATTCTCAAAGTCATCCTGTACAAAGGTCTTAACGTCTGCAAAGAAAGGCACCAGCAAACCCCTCAAATTATCAACACTTATCTCATTTGGATTCAGCCGCCTAGCGAATATAGCCTCAAAGGTATTCTGAACTCCATCTATAATGTTGGCCATAGCCTTATGTACTCTAGCTGAATCTTCCTGTGCCGCATCGAAGAAGCCACGCCCTGTGATAGTCGAAGAATACCGCCGAGAGAAATCATATCGGTCATTCTCACAGTCAGCTGCCTCCATCAATCGGCAAGCTGCAATGGCACATGCCTCAATACTCAGGCAACAGTCACCGCCTACGATAGATGAGGCGCCGCTAAGCATGATCCACGCATCCACCAGGTATTTAAAATACCGAGCTGCTTTGAAAGAGGCTAAGGTCCTCCATAAATTTGTCTGTGCGAACTCCTGTGACCCATTTATCTGCTTCCTGTGCCATCCTCCCCAACTCTACCAAGCCGCTGATCGACTCTCTAGGTACATCTGCTGGAGGCTCTATCACTGGTACATCCTGCCCTCGAGAACGAGATAACTGCTGTACATATCCAATTAACGCCTTGTGTTCTCTTTTCAACCTCTTATACTTCCCTTCTTTCTTGAATAACCTATCCTTGAGGGCGAGGAAGGAGTTATCACACTCCTCAACAATCTGCGCACCAGTAGGGCGTCCCAAGTCTAGAGTCGTGACCACATAATTCTCAGGAACTGCTTCATTTTGGTCACACTCAACTCGTGGAACAGCAACGTGAAGAGTACGAGAGCCATCCTCCTCAGTGGAGATCTTCGAAAACTTTCTTGCTTTCTTCTTCTGTGGAGGTGCACTGATCCTGTTCAAGAACTCCATCTCAACTGCTGGATCAATTTCCTCACTAGGGCTTCTCCTCATTCTGTCCTTAAGCCAATCGGGCACATCATACTATATGTCAAAGGGCTGCTGCTCCTGTGCCTCGACCTCTCTAACCTGCTCAACTTCTTCATCATTCTGGCGAGGCTCATCGTCTTCAAGTGGCTGAGTATCACCTGACACTATATCATCATCTTCGTTCATGGCCGCCTCCAACTCTTGTTGAAACTGAGGGTCAGTAATAGTCCCCTCATCATCCTGTTGATCAATCCTAACAGGTGCGTTGACACTCTGGCCAACTGACTCTCTCCGTGGAGGTTGAATATCATCCTGTACTGCCTGCACTTGATTCAATACAACCCTTTGATCAGCAAATAAAGAGACCTCTTGTATGCTTGGAGAACGTGTCTCCAAGGGTGTTGCCACTGTGACTCGCGGAGGCTCTGGCTGAGTAGGCTCCTGTCTAACTATTTCCTTCTTCCTGGACTCTGGACCTCTTGTAATCTGTTTCTTCCTGCCAGTGGTGGGCGTCCTGTGATCTCCCATCATGTTGTAAGTCAGGGAAATTGACCTACTCTTTAGCCTGTTCACACGCCTATCAACCCAAGCTCTAGTAAATGTCATAACTGGGATGGAGAGAGTATCCAAATCTGCAACCTTGGGCTCTGACCAATCGGGAGGTGGAAGTGGAGTATCTCCAACAGCTGCATAATTAGGATGTACAACATCCATATCCTCATTGAAACTGGTCAGAATGGCACAACCTCCGCCACAGTCGGGTGATAAGCGATCGAAGAACATCCTCTTGTACTAATCTCATCAGCCCATCATTAATAATCCTCTATGGGTATTATCATTTGAACTCCTCCGTGAGACAATTGATGTTATGATGTGGGTCGTAGCGCTGTCGGCTAGTGTGGTATGAAAAATGATAAAACTGAAGTTCACTTTCAGCTTCTCTAGCTGCCTGTATTGAGGGACACACCTCATCCGAGTTGCCCATTACAATTGGAAATTCTACCCCTCCTTTCTTTTTCTTCTTTTGGATTTTATCAAAGGCCAGCAACTGTCTAGATATCTCTAGCATTATTATTCTATCTGTCGGGTACTTAGGCAGCCTATATGGGTATGATGAGAAACCTTGCAGCCTAATGTAAGAAAATCTCGGAAATTGTATGAACCAGCACCCATACCTCTCAATTAGCTCCTGAGCATCCCTCGAGATTCTATGATGCAACCGCTCCTAAAGCAGCCTCGTGATGTACATGGTGAATGAGTCGTTGACACGCTTGTAGTGGGTTGTGCTCGACAGGTGTAACTGTGGACATGCCTCATGGATTTTGAACTGATGAGAGCCGCATCCAACAGGTTCTTTGTAAGATATCCCCCTATACCTCGTCATTCGTGCCAACATATAAATGACATGAACTCCTTATAAATGTCTTCGTTCTCCTCAAACTCGGGAAATTGCTCATACAGTTATAAGCTTATCATCGGCCCAATTGACATAATTCTTCCTTCTAACACCCAGTTGATGTATTAAAACATCGGGGCTCAAAATAATGATTGTGCTGACCTCCAGCCACTGCTCGGCATCATGATCACAATGTGCTTCAAATTAAATCATATGATGCTTGGGCAACCGTTCGGAAAGGCTTAGGGTGCTCATCAAGTGGGTGTTAATTGTCTGTGCATAGCTCAAAAGCGAGCATACATCCGCTCACTCGCTCCACAGACTTGTAGATCATATTTATGCAGGATCCAAAGCTTCACCAATAATTTAGGAGTAGATTAGCGAAGCACTTGGCCATCGGAGTGACATGATCGTGGTGAAACCATGTGATGCTTTGCTCCATTGTGACTCGAACCTTTGTATGGGCTGGCGGAAGCGTGGTATATAGTCCACCGGATGATGTTAATGTAGCGAGTATTGGCTTGATGACTGATTATCCTGTTTTTGGTCTCCAGGTTGACGGAGCCCAAGTTAGTGTCTGTCAACTTGCCCAGCTTTGAAATGAATTTCGACTCCGGCATGAATGTTTTACTCAGCTTCTTGATCACTGCTTGTCTCGAGGCACCATTGTCCTTTCCAGTTGTCCTCGCTTCAGCCATCTGCAAACAACAACATTCATCAGCAATTTAATTTATAAAAATGATACATGACATTACATAGGGGCTGCAGTCAACTTCTAGAAGCTGCAATAACTCTCGTGTTTGCAAACCTCAGCTTCTTCTTCTTCAATAGATTCGAACTTCAGCACTTAGAACAGATTTCTAAGTGAACCCAACCTTTAGCACTCTCAACCAATGTCAATCAGCAACTTCGACTTCTACAAATTCGTACTTCACACCAGCAATCAGCAACTAGCAAGTTCGTGCTTTTAAAGTTCTCAACTACTTCAATTCACTGCAAGGCGTCCTCTTCAGCACAGGCAACTTCAACTCACTCAACAAATCAAACTTCAGCCACTTATACCAGCAAAGTCGTACCTCTTGGTTTCAGCTATGCCACTTCTCAGCAACTCAAGGCGTCTCCTTTAGCTGCAAATTTGATCAACTTCTAAGTGCGCCTCTTCAGCAAACTCTACTCCTCAGCAAAATTTCGAATTCCTTCAAGCTTCAGCAAACACTCAATCTTCGGCAACTTACTCAGAGCAAGTTCGACTTCTTCAGCTGTGAAAACAAGTGAGAAACATCCTCATTTTATAGCTAAAACTCGAATTCTAGAAGAAGCCATTTTTAGCCAGTGCATTTAACTTCCACTACTCTGTTTCAAAAATTCGAATTCTCCCTCTCTGGTATTTCTGACACTTGTCTCCAGTCGTCGGGAATCTTGTTCTTCTAGAAACTTGACTTTGACTGGCGTCTTTAAATTCGTTTTCGAAAAAATTTACTTTAAATCCGTCTTTTAATTTACCAACCGGAGCTCTGTCACTTGAATTCGAATTTAACTTCTCCTCTGTTCTGGGAAATTCATCCTTGAAGAATTCAAACAAAATTATCTAGGCAACTCATCTCGAACTCATCATTCGAAGAAATTCACTTTAAAAGTCATTTTATTCATCTTTGCCTTAGAAAATTTTAAATTCACCCTTAGGAAAATTCACACTTTGAGCACTGATTAAATTCTTCACTGAAAAAGTGTCGGTGAAGTTCGGAAGATCTAGAAATCCATTTATCACTACAAATGTTCAATACCCAGAAGAAAATCTTCTTCAGAACGCCTCGAATCCATGGGTACCCAACGAACGGGTTCATTTAATTTTTGAATTTTGAACCTTAGAAAAAATATTATTTTCATCATTTTAAATTGATTCTTCGCCTGTGATCACTCTGTGTTACTCTGACTTGAAGAACTTGAATTCATCCTGCATTCCTGACTTCGTCACTGAGAAAATTGCTCGGACTTCGAAAAATTTCACCACCTTGAGTTCTAGGCGTATTTTCCAAGGGGAAAATAATTTGCCTTAGAAAATATTTTAATCATCTCTTGCATTCTTGAAAAATTTCCCTTAGAAAATTCTATTTGTTTGCCAGTGGAGGAGAATTTTTATCAACTTCACTTAGAAAAAAATTTATTCACGGAGGCGCCTTGTACATTTTATCTTCACTTCCCTCCATATCACTCCAGACTTAGGAAATATTCATTTAAAAACCCAACGCCTTAGAGATATTTATCTTTTTATTTTGCTTTCACTCACCACCTTAGGCGTATATCATACTTGAAGAAAATTACGCCTTGGCACTATACTTCTCAACATGCCTTAGAAAATTTTCTAGCACCTTATGACTCCCATCTCCCTAGGCGCATATAGCATTTGAAGAGGAATTTTAAAATCACGCCTAGGCAACACACCTTGCAACATCCTCTAACTCATCACCTTAAGCGCATTTGAGGCAAGGAAAGGAATAACGCCCACCTTTGACCACCTTTTACCATGCTTCAATCATATTTCACCTCATTTACCACCTTTATTCACTTTCTACACCTCAACTTGGGCGCATTTCAGCCTGGCAAGAGGATGACTCTTCGCCTTCCCATTTTTGTCTTCACATAACCTTGCTTGGGCGCATTTAGGAGGGTGAGAAGGAGGAGTTTCTTTGACTTGTTGACCCTCTTCTAACTTGAGCGCATTTTCATGCATGGGAAGGATAAACTTTTTCCAACGCCTCAAGAGTGACTCTTCACCTTCCATTTTTTTGTCTTCACATGCATGACTTTGGGCGCATTTTGCCCTTTGAGGAGGATGAAGAACGTTGACTGGTTTGACTTCCTTATGTTTTGGGCGCATTTCACCCCTGCTCAGGATGGGCGCATTTTGATGGGGGTGGCGGATTTCTACACTTAGAAAAATTTTCATCTTTCCTTCTTCAAAGTGGGCGCATTTCAGCATGCCAACAGGATGAAAATCTTTGACTTTCTTTGACTTTCTTCTGCCTTGGGCGCATTTTGACCCCTGAGCAGGATGAACTTCATTCAAAAATTTTCCATGCCTCCTCATCAATCTGGGCGCATTTTGCTAGGCCTGCTGGACGAAGTTCCAGACTTAGACAAATTTTCATCATCTTTCGCCAGCTTACGTGCCCTGCTATTTATAGTAAGTCCTCTGAATTTTGCACCTATGAAGCTCGGAACGGCTTGAAATTTCGCGCACTGCATCCTCATAGCCTCGTTGTTCTGTCAACACTGCCATTTTTAGTCACCACACACTATTTTAGCATGTTTACGAAGGTGGTTACTATAATAGTAACCTCATGTTTGATAGCTCATGCTCAGTCATCTTGAAATTTTAATGAGGCGCTCCTCACCACGTATTTCTTGGTATTCTGCACTCAATTACTATTTTTAGCGATTCCAAATTGACTTATTATAAATAGTAGAATTACTCAAGTCGACTTGAAATTTCACCAATGACGAGATAGCACGGAGAGACGATCAGCGATGGTTACGGTTTCGGTGACTTTTTACGCCTATTTTAGGCTCCGGTGAAACTAATTCGCTCTACATGTGTATCAAATGATATCTGTTTCTCTTCGTTTCTGTGGCACTGCGATCGGCTCGTGAATTTGAACTGCTGGGAAGCGGCTGCCGGGACATACCTGCTAAAAATAGCAAGTTCCTTACTGAGTGAGAATCTTTGTTTGCATGTCATACCATTGCGAAGCTCTCGAAAAACCCATCAGGAATCACCCGACATGCAAAAGAAACCCTGACATGCAAACCCTAAAAATAGCCTCGGAAAGCTGAATTCTGAAAGTGGTCGTCTCGTTTTGCATGTTATATCATTGCGAAGGTCTCGAAAAACCCAGAAGGAATACGCCAACATGCAAAGAGAAACTCTGCATCTGAACCCTGAAATTTGTCCCGGAAGCAGGATTGCTAAAAATTGTAAGTTGTCGGTTTTCGCTCAAATTTTGCATGCGAGTAACTTGATGTGCCCTGAATGCTGTGTGACTGTCGGAATCTCAAAATAGCTGACGAATTGCATGTAATTTCACACTTACTAAAAATAGTAAGTACCTCGGAATCGGATGAAAACCTACTGGAAACACGCTGACAACAATGTTAAGTTCAAATTTCAATTTATTCATTTTACTTGACCTTGGACTGACCAGAAAAGATAAAACCCTAATTTTAGACTTGGTCAGTTTCATGCTTAAATTCACTGACGGGCGCAACCCCAGAAAGACGGACACCAGAAAAGAGACAGAGCGAGAGAGAGAGAAGAAAACTCAAGCCAAAAGACTAGAACGGAGCAAAAATTTAGGGGGTCCCCATCTTGAATGGGGCGATGTGTGAAAAGGTCACAACAGAACCCAAGGACATCAACAACCTTTTGTCTATATTTAGCTAATTCTTCAGATATTCTCTCATATGTTTTTACTTTGAAGAGGTGTTGTTCTCTCCAAGCAAAATCTTTCTCTTATGTTCTACTATAATAACTAAATCATAGGCCGTCCCCAAATCTGAAATTATAATCTCATGCATTGGTTTCACCTTTGCCATATGTTGCTCAAACCCCTAAATCCCTTGGCGTAGATCATGGGCGTTATACCTCAATCAATACTTCTCTGCAAGTACAAATCTGCCCTTGATGATGAATTCCTTTATCCAATATCGCATATGCTTCCCATATATGACCAACTGACTTAATTGATGCTGATCAGCCGGTGACTCCAGAATCTGTGGAAGCAATAGAGCTGCCTGTGAAGTGCCATGAAGGAGATTAGACACATATTGTCAGAGCTGCCGAATCTCAGCCTTGAGGGCTGCCTTATCTTCTCCATCCTTGAGAACTCTTTCCTTTAGATTATTTGCTGCAACCTCAAAGAGATTCACAACAGTATGCTGAGTGCTTCTACCGAGATTGGCTTTGACAATCGTGAAGTCATCAACATCAACCTCATCATTGTTCTTATCCTCCAGAGGTGTAGCAGTCTCAATGATAATCTCGTCATCTGAATTCTTCTCCGTGTGAACTTGCTTCTTAGGTTTCTTTTCTTGTGTGTCTTGGTAGACACTATCAAGTGCAACAAAGTTCAACTGATATGAAGACTTCCTCCTCTTCTTTCCCAGGATGTTCTCAAGCCAAGACGGGGTGTCTTTACTGACTTCTCTGGGAGGCTTGGTTTCAGTTTCAACGATCTCTTCAACTTCTAAATCTATATGAATGGGAGAAGACTTCGGTGATGACGACATTGCTTCTTCTTGTGGCACTGATTCCTTTGGAACTTCTGATGCATCTGCTGGTTGTTCTTGTTGAATACCCTCGGGAGACTTCTCCTTTCTCCTTGAATTCTTCGACATTTTGCTGATTTTCGTACCTTCTTTAGGAATGCTCATAGCCTTCATTCTTGGTTTTGGTTTGGAAGAAGAAGGCCAAAATGATTGTACTATTGGAAGCTCTACAACTAGAATAGCTATCTTCTGTGTCCTCTTACTGCTTAGGAATATCCTACTATTCTTGACAATTCGACTCGTTCTTTCCTCAATTAATGTGCTCTCTTTGGCGAACCAATTAACCTGTGAAAGTGGTCATTGATCGACTTGATCTCTGGTATACATGGGTAGTAGGAATTTTCCATCATCATTTGACAAACCTTCCACATCTTCTAATAGGAAATCAGCCATTTGTTGAACAGTAAATCTGCTGTAACTGCACTTGCGCACTTCAAACTCATCCTCACAATTAGCCCCAAAATCTTCAACTATAGGCACATGGGCATGATTTTGACCAACACGGGATGCGAAGACACCATGAGGATCATAGGAACGCCTCTCATTGAACAACTTGAGGCCGAATTTTGACATTTCATCACCCATCAACTTGGCATCAGCTGATGATCTACATTTGTAGATGCCCATCCCAAACGGAAAACTAAATGCAACTTTGCACCTATTACGCAAGAATGTGTGAACTTCATACACTTGCCTTAGAAACTACATGAACACTACCTCATCCATGGGATATCTTGGTAACATGACTGGATCACATGAGAAGTTGTATACCTTGATGTAGGAGAACGTGGGAAATTGGATAAACCAATCAGCCCACTCTGCCATTGACAATCTGGCATTTGATGAAATTCGTACATGCAACTCATTGTCTAAATTTCGCACCGTATACATCAAGAATGCATCATTCACCCACTTGTAATGATGTGTTGATTTTGAAAAGTCCAGCTACGGGTAATGATGATACACATGCCGAACACCCAAAGTTCTAGTGACATTCAAACCTCTAAACTTGCCTTGAAAGGCCATTAGATATACGAGGTAAGATATCTGTTGACGTGTTTTTCGTGACCACACCAATGCAGAATAAAGTCGCCAACGGCTACCCTATTCTCTCTTGATCAAAGTATCCAGCATGCTAAGATTGCGAGAGAGTTCGTGCGTTCAACTCCAAGGTTCTTTCAATGCGAATAGTCTCAGTTGGCTCGATGTGATTTGCTGGTATTTCAAGGGGACTTACGGAATTGTTCGGCAGAGGAGAAAGGAATTCAAATGCTCGAAAGATTTGTTTATGAAGCGCGGGTTTCCTATTCTAACCAAAAAGTACTGAATTGAAAGGGTGTAAGGTTTAGAGAGTCTAAATCTATTCTAAGTGTGGGATATGGAGCTCAACTTCAGCAAACTTCAACCGGACTTCGCTTTGCCTCGCATCGGATAGCTTCCGCGGAGTTGGTGCAATCTTCAAGGGAGATGACTAAAGATGTTCAAACCACCACTTGTCATGAAGATACCATCACAACGACGCATACCATCATTCAAACTGTGATTGAAGTTAGGCCCACAACGTTTCCAGTTGACCACACAAGGCGGACACACCATCAGTGAGCCCACTAGTGGTATGGATAAGCGAAGCTTACTTAGATCAAACACCACATTCCACATCTAACATCTACTTGCATGAAAATGAAATTACACTACTCTACGCTACTTGAAGTAGAAGGGATGAAGAAACCTCGCTAGCTATCCATAACAAAGATGAATTTCACCATCAATGAAAAGATCTTTTATTATGAAAGTTTTACACAACAATCTCTTGCAAAAGTTTTCAAAGGAAAACTTTCCTTCTTCTTCAACTACACTATTAATCTATACTAAACTACCTCTAAGCTATCACCTAGCTGTCTCTCTATTCTAATCTCTACTGTCTACTTAATGCCTATTCTAATTCTAATGAGGTACAAATGAGGGGGACTCCCCCTTTATATAGCTGGCCAAGTCCAACGAACGGCTCAGATTACAATCGACTGGATGGCCCAGATTGTGCCACCTCAGCCCTAAACAAGATTCACCCTAAAAACCGCCACTAAGAGGAGTGTGGTAATAAATGAGCCATTAATGTCCATCATCCTTCTAGAAGATTCTTGTCTGCAAACGCGTTCACACTTTTCTTGTTCTTGACTGCAGACTTGATCAAACAGCTTCAACTTCTGGCATGGTATGCACGTTCCCATTTTAAAATTCCAAGGCTGCAACCCCTAAACTTGATTGCATTTTGAGTTGTACGAAGCACGCTGGAGAACGTCCTTTGGGTCATTGAAGGACCTCATACTTGAGAATAATTCCTCTATTTTTTTCTTCAATCTGTCATGTTGTCAGTCTTCAACGCCCAGGCCTTCATCTTTTCCTCTATCCTGGACTCGAAAGATTTTCTTGTCTTGAACTTAAGCATTTCTTCTCTGCCACTTGAGCTGGGCATATACTAGGTCTCAACACTTAGCCACTTTTGCAACTTTTCTTCCTTCGAGGTTGAAATGTAGTCTTGGAGTACTTGCTTCATTGCTTCAAGTTCGCGTGCCCTGGCCTTGACGTTCATCCCTGCCCATAAATTCTTCTCCTGGGAGCATTCTCTTTGCCAGCTTCAGCATTTCCAACTTTGGCTGCAGCCTTGCTTGTACTGGTAGCATCCTCCCTTCGAGCATCAGCCATCTGCAAAATAAAATGTCAAGCATTATAATTCTAACTTTTTAAAATAAGAAATTTCGAGAGATGGCAGGTGAGTGGAGTTGGCTTTGAAAATAAAAGACTTCAGCATTAGAAACTTCAACTCCAAACTTCGAGAAATACAACACTGAGATTAAAGGCCTGAGCCTCAGCAACTTGCAGCAGTACTACTTTCAACACTTCGAAAAGAAAATCGATCTCAGCACCTCTACTTCAGATTTTACTTCCATTCTTGAACTTCAAAAATTTATCAGCAACTCCCTTTACTTTAGAAATTTATCTCCAGCAACAGAAAATTTTCAACAACTTTGCAACTTCAAGGATTCAGCAATTGCAGAAATCAGTCTTCAATTTATCTTCAGCAACTCAGAAATTCTTCAACTTCAGAGCAACTTCAGCAACTTGAACTTCAGAAATTGCAGCCACAATGCAAATTGATTTGAGCCTCAGCACACAATGATTCTTCTCCTTCTTCAAGTCGAATTTTCTTGAATAACTTTCAGCTACAAACTTTCCTCAAGCAAATTCAAACTTCCTCAATTGGCACTGTAACTTCAATCTCAGAGCAAATTCAAACTTCTTCATTTGATGGAGAAAAAGATGAATAAACTTCCAGCTTAAATAGGCAAGTCGAATTCTAGAAAGAAGCTAAATTTAGCCAATTCATTAAATGTCCTCTACTCCATAGCATGAATTCGAATTTCCCTCTCTTTGATAATTTTGACACTTGTCACCTGGTGGCTGGAATCTTTGAAAAGATTGACTTTGACTAGCGTACTTTGCATTTAAATCCATTTTGAAAATATTCATTTTAAATTCACCCTTCAAGAAATTTAATTCACCAACTGAAGCTTTGACATTTAATTTTAATCATCTCTGACTCCGGAAAATTCATCCTGTGAAGAATTCGATCAAATTCAGTTAGGAAATCTATTTTAAATTCATCATTTGAGCATTTTACTTTCGAAAACACAATGTATTCACTTTTCCTTAGAGAAATTTTTAAATTTTCCTTAGGAAAATTCATTATTTCAAGTGCCGATTAAAATCTCCACCTTGGAAGTCTTGGCGAAGTGCAAAAGACATTAAAATCCATTCCTTGTCGAAGATCTTCAATACCCAGAAGAAAAATTCCCCTCAGAACCTGTTGAATTTATGTGTCTCCAAACGAAGGGGTACATTTAATTTTTTGAATTTTGAACCTTAGAAAACGTATTTTTATCAAATTTAATCCATTATCTTCAACTCCAGGCGCATTTCCTTGCTCTGACTTGAAAATTTTAATTATCCCTGCGAAGTTAGCATCTTCTTGACGTATCCACAACCAATTTTATTCATGTCTTAGCACATTTTATTATCACTAAGGTGATATTTAAATATCAATACTTAGGAACAATATTTCATCATCTTGCATGGGCGCTTATTCCCCTTCCAACATCTTTGGGTGCATACATGCCAAAGTGGACCCATTTCCAAGGCGTTGGGATCTCTTTTTGTCTTTATATGGCACATTCAAAAGGGGCTTAATGCCACTTGTCCTCTGTCTTCATGCACACGCCTTGCATGGATACCTCTTTTGCATGGATATCTTTGCATGGAGACGTTTTGTCTTTATTCTCCCTTTGCATGTATTCAACGCCTTGAATACTTGCTTTGACCTTTCCATGTATTCAACGCCTTTTGTCTTGACCTTTCCTCTTTGCATGGGCGCACTTAGAATCTTCACTTTTGATGGGGCGCATATAGAGGAGTCCTCTTCAAATTTAGAATATTTTTCAACCTCCTCTAGTCAAAGGCGCATTTCACCCTATAGGCTTTCACTTTGTTCACGCCTTTGACTATTCTTCAAGTTTTCTTCCTCTTCTAGGCGCATTTGGGGTGTTGGTCTTTCATTTTAAAACATTTTCAACCTCCTCTAAAGCAAGGCGCACTTGGAGGGACCTGCTTTCATTTTAAATGACTTAGAACATTTTCTAGTTGATATTTCCATGAGGGGCGCATTTGGAGGTGTAACTTTCAGCTTTGGACACTTAGAAAATTTAATCACCTCTCCATGTAAAGCAAGGCGCATTTCATACCATGAGCATCAAATTCCCATGACTTAGAATTTTTCAGATCCACTCTTCTTCTTTATGGGCGCATACAAGAGGGTGGTTTTTCACTTTTGAACATTTAGGATATTTGCCACCCATTTCAACTTCAAGGGCGCATATGAGGAAGTGTGTTTCAAGTTTGAAGCATTTAGACAATTTTCATCAACTCCCCACAAGTCAAGGCGCACATAGGGGTGCATGCTTCAAATTTGTTTTACTTAGGATAATTTCAACCACTTCTCCCTCTCCTTAGGCGCATTTTGACCCCAGAGCTTTCAATTTACAACATTTAGAACATTTTAAGTTCCTTCCCAAGTTTGGGCGCATATGAAGATCCCTTCTTCAAATTTGAAACACTTGAAGATTTTTAAGTGCCTTCTTCTCCTTAGGCGCAAATGGGGGCTTGAGCTTCCAATTTTTACACTTAGAAAAATTTCTTCATGGCTTCCTCCAAGTCAAGGGCGCACTTTACCCATGGAGCCTCAAATTTTCATGACTTAGAAATTTTTAGGGTCTACTCCTCACCTAAGGCGCATTTGAGGCCTAGAGCTTCAAATTTGAAGGACTTAGAAATTTTCAAGACCTCCTCTTCAACCTCGAGGGCACATTCAAGATGCTTAGAAAATTTTCATCAACCTTCAGCATTTAAAGGCGTTTTTCACTGGTTGGACTTGAAAATTTATCAATTTCAGTGAATTTTATGCTCTTTGCCTGATTTAGGGTGATCCGATCATGCTAACCCTAATTTGCTATTTTTAAAAAGTTTGTCAATTTTACACTTCAAGCTAATTTTAGGCTCCAAGAAGGCTAGATTTTGCTTTGTTTTGAACCTCAGGATGTGATTGAGCTGTCGGGGCCTGATGCTTGCCTGCACCTGCTATTTTTAGCAACTTACTAAAAATAGCAACTATTCAGAATGTCCTCAAATTTCACATGTTGTTTGCTTGAAGTGTGGTGATCATGGCTGGGTGCCGCATTTGTACGATTGTCGTGTTTTTCCCCTGAATTTAGGAAACCCTAATTCCTTTGCACCAGCCTGCTAAAAATAGTGTCTGATTTTCCATTCTCTGCAACTCCGTTCATCTTGAAATTCGTGCCATGGGGTCTTCATCACCTACTTGACTTGTTCATACTGACGCCTCGTGTTGACCTGCTATTTATAACACATTTATGGAGGTGGTTTACTATTTATAGCAACTGCCTGTTTCTGAGACCTCCACAACTCCGTTTGACTTGAAATTCGAATGGCGTGCTCCTCACCACGTGACCTGCCCGCTGACATCGGCGCCTGCTGCTGACTTGCTATTTTTAGCCAGTTTCTGAAATGACTTACTATAAATAGTAAGTGCTCCATTTGCCCTCAAATTTTATCAGCGGATAGCTTGGAAGATGCTGATCACGGTGGTATACACCGGTTTTCGAAAATTCTGACCTTTTACCCCTCTTTTTGGGTCCCGAAGCTGGAAACCCTAATTCATCTTGCATGCATATCAAACGACCTCCGTTTGACTCCGTTTCTGTTGCATTCTATTATGTTCGTGATTCTGATTCGCTGGGAAGTGGTTGCCAGAGTGCACCTGCTAAAAATAGCAAGTTCCTGAATAAGTGATTATCTCCGTTTGCATGTCACATCACTGTGAAGCTCTCAAAAAACCCATAAGGAATATGCAAACATGCAAAGAAAATCCTGACATGCAAACCCTAAAAATAGCCTCTGAAGGTTGAACTCTGAAAGTCGTTATCTCACTTTGCATGTTATACCATCGCGAAGGTTTCAGAAAACCCAGAAGGAATCCTCAGACATGCGTTGAAAAATTCTTCATATAACCCCTGAAATCTGCTCTGGAAACTGCACTGCTAAAAATAGCAAGTTGTCTGTTTCAGCTCAAATTTTGCACACGAGCAGCTTGACATGTTCTGAATGTAGTGTGACTGTCGAAACTTCAAGAATGCTGAAAGAATGCCTGGAATTGCACACTTACTAAAATAGTAAGTTGCCAGAATCTGATGAAAATTTGCTGTGAGCCTGTTGGAAGCATACTGATAGCAATGCCAGTCTCAGATTTCAATTTATTCATCTCATTTAACTTCAGATTGATTGGAAAGTTCAAAACCCTAATTTTCAGACTTGGCTAAAATTTCACGTTAAGGTTCAACGGCGGGCACAACCCCGGAAAGACAGACAGTAGAAAAGAGAGACAACAACAGGAAAACAACAAAAATCAAACCAAAGGATAGAAACGAAGCAAAAATTAGGGGGTCCCCATTTGCAATGGGGCGATGTGTGAAAAGGTCACAACAATATCATGTGAAACTCATGGACCTTTGAAAACTCTGTTATCTGATGGTGGAGACAATCACTGATCACAACCGACTAGTCATAGTGCTCTGTTTTGTCAATTATTTGGGAGATGATGTAAAACATCCAAGGCTGAAACTTACTTGCCTCCGCTTGTCCTGTGACTCGGCTAAGCAAAGTAATCATGAGTGCAAATTCCTCCTTGAACTCACCACGCCCAACATTCTTTGGCAAGGTGTTTTGCTGCTCTTTTAGCCACTTTTGTGCAACTCTTTTCCGGTATTTCCCCTTTAGCATATACCACACCTTTTCACATTCTTCAATAGAGATGACGAAGTTTTCTGTCCATGGTGGTATTAAAAAAAATTTCTCAACACCAGACGGCTTGAGG
Organism: Sequoia sempervirens; assembly: GCA_007258455.2. Taxonomy (NCBI): domain Eukaryota; kingdom Viridiplantae; phylum Streptophyta; class Pinopsida; order Cupressales; family Cupressaceae; genus Sequoia; species Sequoia sempervirens. Next base: position 312,189 of record VDFB02334291.1, read on the forward strand.
TTGCAAATAGTACGCCCATCTGCTGATTGGATTTTGCGTGAAACTAAATTGTAATCTTGATACAAGCAATTACGAATTCAAGGCTTTGCACTAAGATGGGGATTGAAGCTGCTACAAGCAACCTGGATTGACCAAGATTTCTGACAACAATATTTCTTGCATCTTCCAAAGCATGCAAATCAAGCACTGGACTCACATGATGCAAATCAGTTTCAAATGTTTTCAAGAAATCGTGGTACAATGCTGATTTGGTTCTGATTTCTATTGGAGAATACTGCATGCTGAAAATCTTGATTTTTGACTATAAACACACCTATGTTCGGAAATGTTTTGCGCAAACTGCTGAAAATAGATTGCTGATTTATCTCCAAAAAAACGGATTCTCAAAAAAATTTGAGACTTGGGTTTTGTAGAGAATCACATTTTGAAGAGACCCAGTTGATCAAAATTCGAAAAAGCTAAGGATTTCCTGAAAACGCATGAAAAAAACAGATTCTTGAAAATATAAAATTTTCCAATCTTCAGGAGGAGTAAAAAGCAAGTGGACCTAGATTGATGAAAATTGAAAAAGATGACCACCTTTTTCTGAAATGTGATGCCCTAGAAGAATGGACCATGAAAAAGTGTGCCTCTGTGCTTCCCAATCCCGAATCCATGAAGAACGCTGAAAAAGCATTGTGTTTAGGTCTCCAAATCTTGACGTGAAGAAAATTGTATCTTTCCTCCTTTGGATGCCAACTTGCAAGATATGTGAATAATGAATGCAAAATTCTTCTTAAATAGATGTTGAGGACGAAAAAGCGCTTTATTCTCCAAGCTTTAAAACTTTAAAGCCAATCCGAAATCAAAAACATTGAATGTAGACACCTTCTGAACAACGAATGACAGAAACTGGAAAAATGGCTAAGGCATGACTGCTTGGGAGTGCTAACTGGGTAGGGGTGCCTAGCTCCTCCAGAGTTAGCCTTTTTTTCACTTTTTTCAATCTTTGCTTGTTTCTGCTCTCGGCGAGACTTGCGTTTGACTTCGTCAAGTTGGGAATCTGATACTGCCAACTGATAAAATCTGTTTGACCATGGCAAGCTCATGTTTGACCACTGTGAAGTGATCCCCAGCTTCATTCTGGCATCCAATGTTGTTTGATCATGATTGAACGCGTTGAAAACTGTTGACGAAGGCTGAAACGAAAGAAAGCATGTCGGAGCCTAAAAAATTTCTAAGGCATGAAACCTTGGGCACCCCTAGCTAGTGTTGACGTGGTTTTTGCGACTACACCAACACAAAATAAAGTTGCCAACGGCTACTCTATCCTCTCTTGAACAAAGTTTCCTGCATGCTAAGATTGCAAGATAGATCATACATTTAACTCCAAGGTTCCTTCATGCAATAGAATACCCTCAGTTGGCTCGAAGTGTTTTGCTGGTATTTCAAGGGGACTTACACAATTGTTCGACAGCTGACAATAGACAGTAGATCAAGGGCTTTCGCGTGGTTCGAATGATTTGGCAAGTGAGCACAAGTTTCCTAATTCTAACCAGGAATGAACTGAATTTAAAAGAGTGTAGGGCCTAAGAAGTTTACGTTCTATCTAAGGACGGGACGTGGGATCAATCTTGACAGACTTCGACCAGACTCTGCTTCGCCTCACGTTGGACAACTTACACAAAGTCGGTGCAATCTTCAAGGGAGTGACAAGAGGTTTTCAAATTATAATTCAACATATAAGTACCATTAGAACGACGCATACACATACATGAATCACAATCGAAGTTAAGTTTATAAAGTTTTCCAGTCGACCACACAAGGCAAACTTGTCGTCAACAAGCTGCTAGTGGTATGGATAAAAATGAAGTTGCCTCGATTAACTCCACAAGTCCACAACTAACATCTACTTGCATGAAAATGAAAACTACTCTACTTTACGCTACTTGAAGTCGAAGGGATGAAGAAACCTCGCTAGCTACTTATAACAAAGATGAATTCACCATTCAATGAAAGATCTTTTATTACAATAGCTTTTCGCAACAATCTCTTACAAAGTTTTCAAAGGAAAACTTTCCTTCTCCTTCAAACTACGCTATGCTAAGATATTACAACTAAAGTGTCTCTGCTCTATTCTCTACTCTGATCTCTAAGCTCTGCTTCTACTAAAGTACAAATGAGGGGGACTCCCCCTTTTATAGCTGGTCAAGTCCAACGGACGGCTCAGATTACAATTGGCTGGATGGCCCAGATTGTGCCACCTCAGCCCTAAACAAGATTCGCCCTAAAAACCGCCACAAAGGAGAGTGGGGGAATAAATGAGCCATTAATGTCCACCATCCTTCTAGAAGATTCCGTTTGTAGACGCGTTCACATTGTTCTCGATCTTCTTTCTTGACGCTTGAGTTATATTAAGTCTCAACACTAAGCCAGTTTTTGCAACTTTTCTTCCTTCATGTGAAACTCATAACTCTATCTTCCTCCGAAGGTTGAAATATCATCGTGCTTCACCACTTCAAGTCATCGTGCTCTTGGTCTCGACGTTCTTCCTGCAAAACAAGCAAGGAGAAGATAATTAGAGCATTTCATAATATAAATTCAACTTACTCACCAGGATTTTCACGTTCTAACTTCCAAGGGTTCATCGTCTTCAATAGCCAACTTTGCTTTCAAATTCTTCATGCCTTAGCCAATTTTCCAACCCATCTTGCATTCTGCCTGGCGCACTTCACTCTGATATTTCATCCAACACAAACTCGAGAAAAAAAATGCTTTCATTAGGAATTTGATAAAAAATTATCTAGGCGATCATTTTCAAATCCATCGCCAAGGTATCCTATCTTCACAAACATTTCCTTACTTGCCTTAGAAAATTTCTCAAATTTTCCTTAGGAAATTCATCAACCTAGTGCCCATTTAAAATCTTCACCTCGATATCCCCGGCAAGCTGTGGAAGACCTTAAAATCCCTTCCTCATCGATAATCATCAATACCCAGAAGAAAATTTCTCTCAGCACGCATCAAATTCATGGGTATGCAACGAACGGGTTCATTTAATTCTTTGAATTTTGAACCTTAGAAAAATAATTTCTCATCAAATTTATTTCATTTCTTCACCCTTGAGCGTATTTCTTTGCTCTGACTTGAAAATATTCATCAACCCTGTGAAGCCGGCACTCACTGACTTTTCCACTGGCAACTTCATTCGTGCTTCAAGAAACTTTATCCCTTCAAGTCTAGGCACAAATAGAGGGTCACACTTCAAGTTTCACATACTTAGAATATTTTTTATCTCTCCACAAATCCAAGGCGCAGTCAAGGGGTTGAGGTTCAAATTTTCCATACTTAGCATATTTCCTAGCTCAACGCCTTGGAATCTTTCACTTTGCATGCATCACGCCTTGGAATCTCCACTTGCCTTCTAATACCTTGAGGACGCATATGGCTAGGCAAGCTTCTAGTTTTCATAACTTAGAAAATCTCAAGGACTTCCCCCCTTTGTTGGGCGCATTTTAAAGGGTGCACTTCAAATTTAAAACACTTAGAAATTTTTTCAAGTTCTTCTTCTCTTTCCAGGCGCATATGGAGGGGTCTTCTCCCAATTTTGCAACACTTTAGAACACTTTTAGCTAGCATACTACCTTGGCAAGGTGGGGCGCATTTCACCCCCTATACTTTCATTTTCAACCACTTAGAAAAATTTCCATCTCTTCCTTGAAGCTGGGGCGCAAATGAGAGGGGCTACTTTCAATTTGCAACACTTAGATATTTTACCCGACTTTCATTTGGCAAGGGTGCATTTCTACCATGGAGGTTCCACTTTTCATAACTTAGAATATTTTCCTTGCACCTTCACAAGCTAGGCGCATTTCATACCTTGCACTTTCATTTCTTCTCACTTAGAATATGCCATCTCCCCTCAAGGGCGCATTTGGAGGTAGCTACTTCCACTTTCAATGCCTTAACCAAATTTCCTCATGACTCTTCAAGCTTGGGCGCATTTAGCCCTTGGAGCTTCCATTTTCATCAAACTTAGAAGAATCTTCAAGTTTTCTTCCTCTTCTAGGCACATTTGGGGCGTTGGACTTTCATTTTTCAAGCTTAGAAACTTTCAGCCACCCTCTTCTTCAAGTTTTTATACTTAGAATATTTTTCCATGTTTCTTCAAGTGTAGGCGCATATGGAAGGGGCTACTTCTAGTTTCCAACACCCAGAGACTCTTAACTTACCTTCTTCAGCTTAGTGGGCGCATTTCAAAGGGTGTGCTTTCACTTCAAGCTCAAGGGTGCATTTTCACATGTCTACTTCCAATTTAAAATATTTTCAACCTCTCCATGCAAAGCAAGGCGCATTTTGAGTGTCAAGCTTCAATTTTGCAATACTTAGAAGATTTTCCACTAACTTCAAGGGCACATTTGGAGGGGTCTACTTCCATTTTAAACGACTTAGAAAAATTTTAAACTCCATCTTTCAAGCCTGAGGCGCATTTGACCCTCTGAGCATCTAATTTTGAGCATTTAATGAAATTTCACCTTCCAAGTCCTTGGGCGCCTGTGGAGGGGTCAACTTCCGATTTGTAACACTTTGACCACTTTTCTATCACTCCAAGCAGCTAAGGTGCAAATGAGAGTAGGAGCTTTCACTTTCCAACACTTAACCATTTTTCAACCAGCTTCAAGTTCAAGGGCGCATTTCACCATGGGAGCTTTCAATTTTGACACTTGGGAAAATTTGAAGTTTTTCAAAGTGGGGCGCATTTGACCCATGGAACTTTTAGTTTGATTGCCTTAGAAACTTTTTATCATCCTCCTTCAAGCCAGGTGCATATGACCCCTTGAGCATCAAATTTTAATGCCTTAGGCAAATTTTCAAGTCTTGAACTTCAAGGGCGCAAATGAGAGGGGTAACTTTGAGTATGTTGAGCTTCAAATTTCACCAACTCTAAGCTCAAGGGCGCAAAATCCACCCTGAGCTTCCAATTTTAACACTTTGTAAAATTTTCACCAATTTATTTTCTCAAGTCTGGGGAGCATCAAATTTTCCATACTCAGAAGATTTTGAGTCATTAGCAAAGCTTTCATTCATCTTCAGCTTTTAAGGCGGATTTTGATGCTGGACTTGAAAATTTATCAGTTTTAGCGAATTTCATGCTCCTTGCCAAATTTGGGGTGATTCGTTCATGCTGACGCCTGGCTTGCCCTAATTTGCTATTTTTAGAAAGTTTCCCAAATTTTGAATTTCAAGCTAATTTCAAGCTCCAAAAGGTTGGATTTTGCTTTGTTTTGAATCTCGGGATGCATTTGTGCTGTTGATACCTGATATCTGTCTGTACTTGCTATTTTTAGCAATTTGCTCAAAATAGCAACTGCTCAGAATGTCTTCAAATCTCACGTGCTGAATGCCTGAAATGTGGAGATCGCGGCTGGATGCTGCTTCTGGTTGACTACCCTATTCCGCCCTTGATTTTAGGAAACCCTAATTCCTCTGTGCCAACCTGCTAAAAATAGTGTCTAATTTTTCATTCTCTGCAACTCTGTTTGTCTTGAAATTCGTGCCAAGGGGGTCCTCATCACTTGTTTGACCTGTTCAAACTGAGACTTGATGTTGACCTGCTATTTATAGTTGCTTCTAAAGTGACTTACTATTTATAGTAAGTGCTTGATTTTGAGACTTCCTTAGCTCCGTTCGAGTTGAAATTTGAATAGCGTGCTCTTTGTTGGTGAACTTGCCTGTCTGCGCTGGCGCCCGAGATTGACTTTCTATTTATAGCCTGTGTCAGGAACGCCTTACTAAAAATAGTAAGTGCCCTGATTGTCTTCAAATTTGGCCAGCAGACTCCTTGGAAGATGCTGATCGTGGTGGATACTTCAGTTTTGGGCATTTTGACGCTTGATTCCTCATCTTTAGCCCTGAAGCTCGAAACCCTAAGCTCGAAACCCTAATTTTCTTGCATGTTCTTCAAATGAGCTCCGTTTGACCTCGTTTCTGCTGCATGTCGATCAGCTTGTGTTTCTGAACTGCTGGGACGCAAAGAGTACCTGCTAAAAATAGAAAGTGGTTGAGAAAGTGACCAACCGGTCATCGATGATTTTGCATGTCATATTGCCAAAACACGTAAAAAATCTTCAACATGCAAAAGCACCGCTAAAAAATAGCAAGTTTCCTCGAAAAGTGACCAGCCCACTGTATGTTGCACCGCTATGGCTCTTGGAAACCTTAAAAGGAATATGTCGCATATACCGGTAGAAAATCCTCGCATGCAAACCCTAATATCGCCTCAAGGTCAACGAAAAGTAGTTGTCCCGCTTTGTACGTCATATCAATCGCTAAGGTCTCAAAACCCAAAAGAACCCTCCTATTACGCATCCGAAAAATCTAACATATAAACCCCCGAAATTGCCTCTAAAGGCGCACTGCTAAAAATAGCAAGTCAGCCCGCTTCATTTCTCAAATTTTAGCGAGTAACTTGACGCGGTCCTCAATGCGCAGGATCAGCTTCTAATCTCAAAATGCCGAAGACCGCCTCACAGAATTGCAATAATTTACTAAAAAGGTAAGTACTGTGAATTTGATGAAATTTTACCGAGAGCCCGCCGAAGCTACTACTCAACAACAATGTTAAGCTCGCTTTTCAATTTATTTACTTTTATTCAATTCTAATCGACCAGCCAGTAGAAAGATGAACCCTAATTTTCGACTTGGCCAAAAATTTCACGTTTAAGCTTATCGGCAGAGAAATCCTCGGAAAGGCAGATAGAAAAGAGACAGAGAGAGAGAGAGAGAGACAAAAACCCAAGCCAAAAGACCAGAATGGAGCAAAAATTAGGGGTCCCCATTTTGAATGGGGCGATGTGTGAAAAGGTCACAACAGCTAGCTAGGGCGCCTAGCCTTGCTTGACTTAACCATTTTTTTGAGATTTTCAAATTTTGCATTTCTCTATTTCGCGTGAAGCCAATGACCCTTGTTTGATCTTCGATTTCAGACAACCGGTGAGCAACAGAGTCTAGAAGTTAGTCATCCTGGCAAGCCTGATCATAGCTGAGTTGAATGGTACCATTTGTTAGCCTTTATCATTGCATCTGATGATTTTCTGAAAGTCGGAACGGAGCTGACGAAGAGGTTTTGAATGTTTATCAAAAAATGCGAAAAAAATTCTAAGGCATGAGAAGTTGGGCACCCCTCTTGGCCAAGGGCGCCCAAGTCTTCTAGACTTAGCAAAATTTTTGATATTTTCAATTTTCTTTTGATTTCTTCATTTGTGTGTTTCCGCCCTTGTTTGATCTGCAATATCTGTCGTCTGACTGATCCTCAACACTGGATGATGGATTCATTGAAGAGCTTGAACATAACTGAGGTGATCTCCAACTTTTCCCAACCCTAAAACTGCTTTTGACCAGATCTAAATTGGGCTGACAGAGAAGGTTTACACATTTTTCGAGAAACAAAAAATAAACTAAGGCAAGAGCACTTGGGCACCCTGACTGGATAGGGGCGCCTAGCTCCTCCAGAGTTAGTTTATTTTTTGAGATTTTCAATTTTCCACTTTGCTCTTCACTTTGCCAGCTGCGTCCTTGGAATTCATTGTTTTTTTACTAAGGCATGAAAATCTAGAAGTGTTGACTAGATAGGGGCACCTAGGATTACTAGACTTAGAAATTTTTTCATGAATTTCACAAATGCTAGGTGCCTCTAGCTGGCAGGGGCGCCCAAGCTTCCCAATGTTAGAATTCTTTTTGTAAATTTGACCATTTTTCAGATTCCCCTCCTCTGTTCACCTTTTCTCGTGCATCTTTCACCATTTTATGCCATCTGTGCAGCATTGAGACCTTGAATTTGACACTTGGCAGTTGACCAACCTCCATTGATGACCTTGAAGCTCTTGTTTTAGCTTTTGAAAAAGCAGAATAGACCCACTAGAGAAATGCTGATTTTTTGACGATTTTGACAAGACCAGCTTGATCATGAAGTATTTTCAACCAATCAAAATCAGTTTGAGCCCTAGAAACAAAAATTCTATTTTTAAAAACTTTCTATTTTTAGAAAATTTTGCCAATATCCATTTGAGAAGAAACCCAGAAAAACCCCAACTCAAGTCTATTTTTAGAAACTTTTTAAAAATAGAAATTTTGACTTTTGACGACAATTTTAAAAGACTTTTTTACTCTTTTCAAAATGCCTTAATGAAGCAAAAGTTTTAATTTTGGGCATTACAATGATAAAATCTAATGGTATAACTTGATTTTCAAATAGAAATCCACATGCTGCCATCACTAGTTGTCACAAAAATTTAGGCATAACTAAGATACAAGATGGATTAAGATTATCTTACTTTCAAATTTGAAGATGTAAGCACATAGAGATATCATTTGGACCTAGGATTGCTAGTTTCTTAAAAGCCAACTAATAATATTGAAGTCTACAGGAATATCCCAACATGATTCATCTAGAATATTGGTCTAATCCATAAACACCTCATTTGAAACATCGTAGAGTAAATCATTACTGGCATGTCAAGTTGGAATTAGAAATAATAATAGAAATACAAGACTAAATTCAACCAAATTTTGATATGCCAAAACAATGATTTTGAGAGAATCTAATGAAGACAACTCAAATCAAATAACATATTTTTACTTTTAGAGAGATCTTAAGAGAATTTTTTTGAGGTTTATGTTTTGAAATTTATCATAGGATATATTCAGAGCTTCGTTGAGGGGAACACACTCGTTCCAATGGAGAGTAATTTGTTCATTTTGAACAAGATCACAATGTACACTCAAGACCACACCACATATAATCTACCCCACATTCATTGAAACAAGGGCGATGTATGGATCCCCCTTGTAACCTACAATATTGA